>JAVDPK010018477.1:0-10145 GCA_034780415.1 Cichlasoma orientale | reverse complement strand
CACACACACACACACACACACACACACACACACACACACACACACACACACACACACACACACACACACACCCAAATGTACCCACTTTAGGTGGTACTGTGGTGCCAGCATGTTCCTTCAGCCATGATTAGTGTCTTGCTAACTTTTTAAAAAATTTAAAAAAAAAAAAGAGTTCATCAAAGTTTATCATCAGTTTTACAAAGAAAAAAAGAGGCACATTGTTGTGTTAGTTGGCATATTTATAACAGCTGAACTCCGCAGACTAAAAATGCACTCTCTTGGTTCAAATTTGAAATGTTAATCTTTTCTGCTAAAAAGCACTGCCTCGATGTAATGAGCAATTTCCAAAGGTCACGACGATGCAGCGTGGAGTAATCGCCGCGTCATACACAACATTACACTGCTGAGGTCTTTTGTATATATCGGTTTGTTTAACACCTCTCTCGCTTTTCTCTGCTTGACAGCTATCTTAAGTAAATCTAGCTCAGTGGATTGATCAGTTGGCCTTTAATGGCGAAAAAATACTTCCTGTGGTGACATAATTGATTGTAATCAATCTTCCTTGGATGAAGATGTCCAGCATGCTGCTGGTTTGGACTCGAGTTTGCATTCTGATAGCTGAGGTGAGCGCATGTCATTCATGTATTTATGCATGCGTCTCAGGGTTTTACATGTTTGCATTTGCTTGTCATTGTGTGCATTTTTGCAGTACTCCGTGCATGCTCGCTTTAGCAGCTGTGCCATCTTTGTTTTATCTCAGGCTGTTTTCAAACCTCGTTCACTTCAACATGCACCCTTTCCTCTGCCCCACTTCTTGAAATGTCTCTGCGGCAACGTGAACCCCACACTCGGCAAGTACCGTTTGTTTTCCCTCCTCTCCGCCTTTGCTTTGGTGAATCGAACCTCCTTCTCACTGAAACGTCTGCCAGAATAAAAGTATCTCCCATCGGCTGGGTAATGCTTTTGAAAGGCCTTGCGTGCGTATTAGAGGCAGGCTTGGGGAGCACACTGGGATGTCATATGTGCCGTCCTGGCATGAGACAGAACGGCTGAGAGAGCCAGAAAATCCTCCCTCCTCCCCTTCCATTTACTGTTGCTCCACGCTGAACTGATTCACCTTAGCCGGGCTAGGTGTTTGTTTGTTCTAAATGAATATTTTACAAAAATGGTGCGGGTAATACACTTTTGGCTGGTTTTATTCTGCTCAGCGAGCGGCTGACAGTGATGGTGGTGGTTTCCCTCTTTATTATTCACCATGTAGTGTGTGGTGAATGTGTATGTGTCAGTGATACTGGCCCCAGGCTTTTGCCAGCCCATTACTCCCTCGCTGTTCTACGTGTGTGTGCGCGAGTGGGCTGTGTACACGGCCCTTACTGATTGTCTGCCCGTCGTAGGGGCCCTCATTACCGCCCCCACACTGTCACAAGCATCTGCTTCCCTCCCTCTTTCTTTTTCTCCGCCTGCCATGCACTGCAGTGGGCTCCTAGCATCCACTGCTCTGTCTCTCACATGGAGTGAGAAAAAGATTGGAAAACACATAAAGAGACAATATCAAACAAAGAGGGAGAACTCACATGGGGAACATGGAAGGTAGGAACATATGAGTGTGTCCAAGCTGTAGATGTCAGCAGGTTCTTAGCAGGGAACCGGACCTCTTATCATACTTGAAGTGCTAGTCTTTGGACAGACGTCGGTCTACAGCCCTGGTTCGACCCTTGCCAAGCAGGTCCTTCACCACAGGCAACCCCTCAGAGATAGGAAGCTTTTACAGTGATGTATCTCACGGCCTAGGATGGAGAAAGGCGGCGGGGGCAGGTCAGGGCCTGAAGAGAAAGAAGGTCTCTGTGAGGCAGAAGAAAGGGAGACAGAGAGAAGGCATAATGAGTGTGTCAAAATTAGCCTGGCTCACCCGGAGAAAAACAGCAGTATGTGTTACTAATGATTTGTTCGAGTAAAGCCCAGTGAGAGGGAAAAAAACAGGAAAGGGCACAGGAGACGGAAAATGAAGAAAAGGATGGAAGGGAGGATTTTTTTCTCAGAGCACAAATTGGAAACACGGCTCTTTCTTTTGGTCTCTGTTATTAGGGATTACAGTGACAGGCAGACACTTGGAAGGCTCAGTTTTGTCAGCGCTGAAAGTCTTGACAGCTTACGGATTGGAGATGAAGATGAGTAATATCGCTTTTAGATGGAATATTGATTCAGACGTTTCGAAAGTGATCAGCGGCACATTGGCCTAAAATCACATAAAGTAATGTCCTTATAATCCCTGACCAAGATACATGCATCGTAAAAGTAACTCACCCCACCGTCAAACTTGTTGACACTTGTGAATAATAAATCAAGTGTGTTCATTCACACGTCTTGTCCCACAATGTGCATATTTTAAAAGAATGATACTCACATACAGTAGTCCTTTCCCTTTTAACGGCTTAAGACCGCAGTGATGGAACGTCCTACTTTAAACATGAGCTCTTAAACCTACGACAAGATAATTATTTAACAACCTCAAGGGGGAAGCCATCCATTATCATATCTGCAGCTAGCATCACTTTCTGCTGCCGCCGTTGTGGTGTGAGCCTGTTTAACTTGGTCCAATTCTTCAGAGATGCAAAATGAAAGTGATTAGTCTTCCCTGGAGACTTTTTTTTTTTTTTTTGCTTTTTCATTTGCAAAGATGTAAACCCTCTAGCTTTTTTGCTTGTTTTTTTTTTAATATCCACTTCTATGTATATCCTTTTGCACCCTCTAAATCTGAGAGGGAATAATTGATAAAAGGAGATGATATTGCTTTTTTTTTTTCTAGCTTCTGAATCACAGTTTATTATAGCAGTCACTATACAGTAGCCAATTATCACATGCCACACAATCCCGTGTTTCACATAAAGCACATATTTGAACCTAAGATATGCACTTCTTTCCTTTATTCTGACGGTATCTAAATTAGTCAGCTCCAAGTCGGAATGCACGCTTTTCCGTAAAAGCGAATTTACTGTGTGACCAAACTGATGTTACTAGGTCAGATCCAGTAACATTTACATATCCTTTTCACCACATCTCTAGTCTGAATGGATTCAGTCACATTAGTGGATAGGCGCACACAAAATACGAGTGCACTTGTCTCTAGTGCATCTTTGTGAGTTGCTCAGCTCACATCACTGTTTTGACCCTATACTGCTATAACACACTCCTTTATTTAAAGAAAGCAGTTACAGATATTAAACAGGCTTTTTTTTATGCATACAACATCCTGTATGAGTCCTGACAACTTTCAAAATATAGCTGTCTAGTTAAAAGAACTCTTGCCATGTGCATTTTATGTCTAAGATTTCATGCACAGAGCACATATAACATACTGCAGTATGACCCACAGGTTTAGATTCTACTCAAGGATGGGGTGGTGGATGTGCATACTCTTAGACGTGCACTGCTGGATGTGTGCATATGAGTAGGTGCACCGTTAAATGAATTAGTGAATTATTGAAGAATTCTGTATTTATGTTTCCACCCATGCATCCATCCACCATTTTCTTCCGCCTGTCCAATTCAGGGTCACAGTTGGAGGTTATTCCAGCTGCCATAGGGCGAGAGGCGGGGCACACTTTGAACAGGCCGCCGGTCTATCGCAGAGAGTACAAACCCAATTCTGAAACTGACAGTTTGCAAATGTTCCCCACTGTGTAGCATCCCCTCTTCTTTTAACAGCAGTCTGTAAACGTTTGGGTACTGAGGAGACCAGTTGCTGGACTTTTGGGAGAGGAGTGTTGTCCCATTCTTGTCTCATATCGGATTCTAGCGGCTCAACGGCCCTGGGTCGTGCTTTTGTTTCGTGAGGCCCTGGAGCTGAGGTCTTGGATCACAGCTACTTCATCGGGCCAGTTGAGCAGCTGTTGTAATAGCTGCAGTATGCAGGTTAGCATTGTCTTGCTACAACTGCAAGGCCTTCCCTGAAAAACATGCCATCTGGATGGGAGCATGTGTTGTTCTAAAACCTGTATATACCTTTAAGCATTGATGGAGCTTTTCCAGATGTACAAGCTGCAAATTCCACTGGCTACCGATGCACCCGTAAACCATCAGAGACACAGGGTTTTGAAATGAGCGCTAATAACAAGCTGTATGGTTGTCTGACCATAGAACAGTTTTCCACTTTGCCTCAGACTATTTTAAATGACCTTTGGCTCAGAGAAGATGGTAGCATTTCGGAACCATGTTCACATTTGGCTTCTTCTTTGCATGACAGAGCTTTAACCTGCATTTGTGGATGGCACAGTGAACTGTGTTCACAGACACTGATTTCTGGAAGTGTTCCTGAGCCCATGCAGAGACTTACATGAGAGAATCTTGCCTGTTTTTAATGCAGTGCTGCCTGAGGGCCCAAAGATCATGGGCTTCTGATATTGATTTTTGGCCTTGTCGATGCTCAGAGTTTCCTCCAGATTCTGACTCTTTTGTTATGTTCTGAGGACGATGAGATAATCCAAGTCTTCATAATTTTACGTTTAGGAACATCATTCTGAAATTGTTCCACAATTTGTAGATGCCGTTTTTTTTTGCAGATGAACCCCTGCTGATCTTTACTTCTGAGAAACGCGGCGTGATGAACTTTTTATATCCCAGTCATGTTACTGACCTGTTGCCAGTTAATCCGATTCGTTGCAAAATGTTCCTCCAGCTGTCATTTTAGTACCACTTATTTTTCCAGCTCTTTGCTCCTCTCATTCGAGCTCTTTTGAGACGTGTTGTTGACATCAATTTCAAAATGAGCTATTTTTCATGAAATAGTAAAGTGTCTTTAAATATTTGATATGTTTTCTGTGTTCTATTGTGAATAAAGTATGGGTTTATGAGATTTGCAAATCATTGCATTATGTTTTTATTTACATTTTACACAACTTTATTGGAATTGGATTTGTACTTTGTGACAAATAAATGACTGAGCGGCTGCTTTTCTGGTTAGTTGCCCATTCTGTGGATAAACTTTACACTCCAGACTTCTGCTCTGCTGCCTGAGTTACCACACCACACACGAACCAGTTCACCTGCTGCAGGAACTGGTTTGAGTGGCCTTCTAGGTTGCAGTGGATCTGCAGAGCGAGTCTACGGTTGTCAGCTGCAGTCAGAGACAGTGGAGGTACAGTACATCCAACCACAGGATAAGATCCTCTCAGTGGTGCAGCTGAATCATAATGAGGTCCCCTAAAACAGCAACCTGGCCAGGAAAACTATGAAAGGCCGGGGCTAGCTGGCAAAGACTGAAATTTCAAAATAAGAGCAAGGGGATTGTTATTCTCTGAGTCAGCAAACATACTTGGGCAACTGTTAATATATCTGGGCAGCTTGCCCAAAAAAAATCCTGTGTGTAGGAAACGCTGTACTGTGCAAATACTGCAATGTTATGTATTCCAGGTCTGAAAAGGGCTTTAGTCATAAGTTATGAACATATTTAATGAAACTAAATAGGGGCGAGTACATGTCCACAGCAAATGGCCAGTGTAAGTTTGTATGCACCCTCACTTTTAATTCTGTATTCCTGGCAGAAGATCAATGCTTTATCGCCTGTATATTATTAGCAGCCCGCTGTTAGTAATGTGATGCATGTCGGCGGTAATACTGCTTGTCAGAGTTGCATTGATTAGAACATCTTAGGCTCTGAGAAGGATGCAAGATGATGACATCCATTACCCAAGATTACTCTCAACAAACAATAAGAAAAGAAAGAAATCAAAAAGGAGAGCTGGTTCTGTAATGACAACAGTGCGCAGCAGGTTAGAGGTCACGGCGCAGTTAGACATCACGGCTGATGTACGTAATCAAAGCTCCATGAGTAACCTTGAAATGCATCAAATGTTGAACATTAATGGTCTAATAAGTGACCTTAATTGTCGTTTTGGATAGAGTTGGAGTTATATATGCGGCACGAAGTGCAGGTGACTCTTCCTTCTAAATCATTTTTATAGTTAGTGTCTGATAGTTATCTGATCTTTATCCTTAAGTTTATGCCAGCCTGAGCACAATAAAACACTGCAGACAGATTTATGTGATGGAAGAGATAATTACTATTCTTCTAAAGTGGCCGTAGATACCTTACAGCAATGTTTTATGCCAACAATGCAAGCTCAGGTTTTACATCCACACTCTTCTATCACATTGATACAAAACGCTTCATTTAAAGTTCAAAGAGTGGTGAGAGAATTAAGTTTCTGCTAAATCCAGAAGATTGACATTGCAATTACACACCCCTGCACTCATGTAAAAATACCCTTCTCAGCTGAGGTATTTTGGTGTTCTACCTTGTAAACTATTGGATTGCTTATCTCATTTTTTTTTTTCCTTTTTACATTTTCGGCAATTTAGCGTGTCTCAGCAATAAGCACCTGACTGAAAGTCCACAGATAGATTAATAGATATCAGATTTCTAGTGCCAGATGCAATTCCAACTAGGGCAACCAGTGCTAAAATTATATTCTTAGGCACTTTAAATGAACACACCCAGTGAATAGCATTAAAAAGTGATGATTTTGTATCTCCACTGGCACTGCTGCTGCTTAAGCTTCTCTAATCACACAGGACATCCCTGGATGTTGGATGATTCCAGCGATTCCTTAATCTCTATCTTTGTGATTTTGTGGTTTGAGCAAAGCCACCTGGCTTCTGCTAGCACGTGCGTGGAGCCTCCTTGAGAAGCAGCACAAAGATTCCTCTTTTTTTTTTTTTTTTGCAGCTGACTGCAGTCTCTTATTGTAGGAACCTTCTCCTCCTTTCCATTCTTTCTATTTTCATATTTAAAATTCACAGGGGGGGCAGACACCAGAGACTGTGCTGTATATATTTGTCCTCCTGCTATCACCTTATGGTGTCACATGACATGGATTGCCATAAGCAGATAATTCTCACTTTGCAATGCCCGAAGGTGTACCCTAGCACATGCTCACGAGTTATGTGGTGCAGCCTTTGTTTGTGCTTTCACATTTTACAGGAGGTGTTTTTAGAAAGTTTAAGGTTGCAATACGCAGTGATCATTGGCGGTAGGGGTTAAGAGCATGGGGATGTGTATTCGCATTATATTTTTACAGCTGTGTGCTGTAAAAACTAATTGAAAAGAAGGGAAGCGGGTGTTCTTTCACTCTGTTGGTGTCACGGTGTCACAGCGCTGACCTCCAGAGCTTACATCACGATGCTGACCTTCTGCTAACTGCCTCTTTGTACATTTGGAGACGTAATTCCTGGGACCCTCAGCAGAGTCAATATGCTCTTTTTCTGCTCCATTTCTGCTCTCTTCCTCTGTGAATCATCGCCGTCGTTATATAAATGACTTTAAAACACGTTGAGACACCATCAAGAGAAATTACGCTCGATTCCTGAGTCACGCCTCATTTAATGGGCTGGCTGATTTTGTTTGGGCTCAGCAGTGTTGCTATCCTTCGGATGTTCCGTATCCCCAGGACACGTTAGCCCAGCACGTGGCGGCTGTGTGTGTGTGTATGTGTTTTGCCTTTGTTCACTTTTTACACAGTTTTTTGCAGAGAAACAGGACTGATGTGTGTCTGCATGAATCCAAGTGGGGTATGTAAATCTCTGTGTATGAGGATTAAATGGTTGAGGGGGCTGCTGCGAATTAAAGCAAAAAAAAAAAAAATTCAGCATCCAAAGGTTAAGTCTATCTGAATAGTTCAATTTATACTCCTGACCTCTTTACCCAGAAATACATACTGATGTGTCGCTTTGTTAGGGAGGATTTTGAAGAAGGGCAACTTCTTGCAGGGATTTCAAGGCTACATAAATGACTCCAGCTTAAAAGCCGGGGTGCAAAAGTTCAGTTATTGGCAGGGATTTTCTGATTATATATTTTTTTTAAATGCTGAGTAAAGTGTCATATCATAATTGAAATTTCTCTCTTTCCTCCATCCTCTACAATTCCAAAACAATAGGACCACTCTTATTTGTTCCACTTGAAAACATAGTAAAAGAATAATGAGGTTTGCTTTTAACTCGCTGGAATGAAAATATGGTTTAAAAAGACAGAAATTTACTTTAGAGTGCAGACACTTATCCTGGGGTTTATTGACTGTGAAGAAGCCAGGGGATAGATAACGCAGTGGAGGAGATTGTTCTGTGATAGCAGCTGATATGTCAAATAAAGTAGGCTGTGTTGTGTGAACACCACCATTTGATTTAATAATAATAGGAAATGCAGTAATATATTGCCCCCCCCTTTTTCCAATATCATTTGTAGTAAATAAATTCACTGTGTAAATGTAATTTTACTTGAAACTTGTGGGCCAGTTTTGAATTGAAACTTTTTTAAATGTTGTGTAATAACACCTTTATAACAAAAACGTGTACACATTTAAGGCGAGACACTACAGGCAGAAGCATTTTCTTTCTGTTTTGAGCTTTTTGTGTTTTTTGCTTGTTTGTTTCTATAACATGTTTTCCGTGTTTAATTAATTTGTTATATTTTTTAAATGGTTGTTTGAAAGATGGGGACCAGGTCTGTGAGCACTCAGTTAGTTATCATTCTCAAAGGGAAAATGAAAAGATGGCAATGAGACAGAGTCTGTCTGTTATCAGTCTCCTATGAGTTTGTGATTGAATGGGGTCAAATTGGCAATTTCATGCAATCTGTTTGTGATAAGATGTGATAACTGTGATAAACCTGCAAAAAATAAAAAATAAAATGCAAATCTGTTGCTATTTAAATACAGAGAAACTCACATTAACTACTTACATTCAGAGACCAGCCAGAAGCTCATAGTTTTAAACATGCACAAATAGTGATGTAGTTACTGCAGGACGGTGGTTTAATGGCAAAATGTCACCGGCGCTCAGCAGCCGTGCTTTAATAAAGGAATATAACCAATGGGCAGCCAGTTGAGTCGAGTTCTTTATTGCAAAGAGACAGGTTGTGCTCCTCAGCGCAAACTGATTCAGATTGATTGCAGTGTGTTGGCAATTTGTCTGCATTTATAAATTAGCAATTATTTGCCAACCTTCACCAATCTGTCTGAGAGTGATTGCAGTCAGTCTGAATCGGACCGCCAAGTTTCAACAAAATCACTGAGCAACCACCAGTTATTCCTATTCACAAGGAGGTTGCTGCCCTATTTTTTCTCTAGTGTGACTGAGCCATAACATAAAGTTTCATTATTTTTACAAACAGCTGTTAAAAAGCTACCTGAAACGCTACCTTCTAATATAACTGTACGGAATTTTATGACACGTCTTTAAAGGCCTTTTTTGCAAAAACAGATTCTTTTATTATTACTTATTTTACTTTAGCTGCACTTACATACACCAAAGATTTTCACTTCATTATGGTTTGAAGGTTCTTACAGTTTTATTTCTAGAAATTTTTACTTTTGAAGAAAGATTTTAAAAATACATGTATACATCGCCGACAGAAAGATTAAAAAATATATGTATACATCGCTAACATTCCAACAAAATGACACAGAAATGTTGAAAACTTGTATTGCAAAGACAACATAACTCCTAATGTTAATAAGCAAAAGGGGAAGGTTCATGGGGATTCATTTATAGTCTCTCTGCTGCATTTTTTTTTTACCAAATAATTGCATGAATTTTATGATCGTTAAAAGGAGTTTCGTACCTCACCTCAGAGCCACCCCAGTGTATTCTCTCTTTGTGTAGCCAGTGACCGCTGAAAGCTGAAGTCAGGGTGACGTTCCAGAATATGAAGAGTTATTATCTGCTAGATGCTGCCTTAGAAATGTCCAAATATACCGGACTCGGTTCCAAAAAGTCTGGAATTCTCATTTAAAATCTTTACTCAGTAGCAATTCTGATCATTATTTGACTTTTAATACAGTTAATATTACTTAAGTGCAAAAAAAAAAAAAAAAGCTCCTTTGCATAAATATATCCTCTCTGAGTCACTGGCATTTACAGTAAATGGTCAGAAGTTGAAGGTTAAAAAACTTTCTGAGTATTTTTTTAAATTCCTTATATTTTACTTTCAAACATAGCAAATAGCTCGCAGATGTCAAACAAGGTCCCGATTTATTTTTTTTTCCATTTACAGTTTGAACTTACTTTTGAGATCTGACTGTGGATGCAGTCGAGAGCAACTCAATGAACAGCAGCTTTGTTATTAACTTTAGCTACATCATGTTCCCCTCCTA
>JAVDPK010018476.1:0-38434 GCA_034780415.1 Cichlasoma orientale | reverse complement strand
GCAGGAGCAGCTGCTCTCAGGCGGCTTGAGGGGGGCACTAAGAAGGCTCACAGGTGGCTCACAAAGGGCTTGCAGGCGGCTCGCAGGTGGTTTGCTGGGGGTTTCAAGACAACCAGCTGGGGGTTCGTGGGGGCTTGTAGGCGGTGAGCTGGGGGTTTGCTGGGGTTTTGAGGGGGCTCGCGGGCGGTGAGCTGGGGGTTCGCGGGGCTCAGGCGGCTTCGGGCCTATCATCGCCGCTTGCGGCTTTAATTTTTATTATGTTTTAACTTTTTGTTTTTAATTCTGTTTAGTTTCAGTTCATTTCCACACTGTGTTTACTTATTAAGCTTAGTTTTTATTGTTTGAAAATGTATAGTTTTATTAAAGTTGAACACTTTTTAGTGGTGGTTTTTGATTTTTTAAATACTCCAGTACGGAGGGTATTTATCAGGGCCACGATTTAAAAGTTTAGAAAAGATGCTGCAATACAAACACAATATTGATTCAGAGTATAGACATGCTGAGTTATCTATGGTTCTATTTTATTTAGTTTTGTAAGTACACAATATAATTTTAGTAAGAAGCACTTTCAGGTGCTCCCTTATTTCCCAAGGCAAACGTGTTAAACTCTACATAATATCGTGTTAGTTTTCTCTCTTTTTTGAAGTTTTATTTTTTATTTCAATTACCTAAAAGGTTTTTCACACCTAATTTTATTTTTGTTTTATTTAAGCTGTAATAACCTTGCACACTTATACTAGCGCCAGATGGACTATAAGGTCTGTTGACAATAATGAAAAATATGAATATCTTCAGGCTTATTGACGAGTACCTGCAGTTTTCCAAGGAACATCTTTTCATTGTTTTTCGTGCAGCCATGCAGGCACACAACACACATGGAAACAGGCATTTAGAACTGACACATACTTTTTATTTGACTTTTAGCAGACGCGCAAATATGTTGCTTGTTTGGGCAACACAATCTTTTTAAGAACTTTTTGGTGCTGAACAAAGAAATTTAGTCATCGCCGACCCTAATGTGCCCTACAAACGGAATGAGGCATGACTCCTGATAGTGTAACCTAATGATATAAAGACATTTCTGCTTTATTTGTTTTCAGCTGCACTGAGAGATAATCAGATAGAGAGAGAGACAGAGAGGGCCTTCATCCTGACCTGTTTTGAATAGAGCGAGGCTGACATCCCGTGTGCCCGACTATCTGTGTGATGTTCTTGGCTTCGCACCAGGCGCTCTTGTCAGGGAACAGCGCCAGGCGGTTGATGTGTGCAGGCGGTGCCGCTGAATACAGTGCAAACAGTGCGCAGCAAATCTGAATCCTTTCCCACATGACTGCACCTAAAGCAGCAGAAAACCACAACACATAGCCGCTCTGTTAACTCTGTGAAAGGCAAAAGTCTCGTCACGCCATCTGTTGTCTTCTGGTCCGATATGGCGTGGGTTTACAGTCAGTGTGAAATCTGAACTTTGCATGTCTCTAGTCATGTGGATTGACAACTTCCTGGTGCCTAAAGCAGCTTGAAATCCAGACATCCTTGTGCGTCACATTTTGTCTTCTTACAGGGTCTGGCGGATTTGAATGAATAAAAGGGGCAACTTCTTGAATATCTGCAGAGATAACATTAAAGTGTTTTAATATTATAAAAAAAAAAAAAAAAAGAAAAAAAGAAAAAAAAAAAGAGGTGATACAATGGGAGTGGGAAGCAAAAGTCTATTCTTCTCCTCTCCTCTTTTTTCACTGTCATCTTTAAAAATGCCTCAACCAGTCACGTCATTTACAACCTACAAAATCGTTTTCTCCTGGTGCTTATTAAAAGAGTCAGGATGTGGTCAACCGCATCCACTGTTTTACACGCTTTTTAGCACTTCAATATGTCTGTGACTCTAAAGGATCAATATCGGAGACAGCGGCTGTGAGATGAATATATATATATATATATATATATATATATATACATATATCCTTGTTTACAAAGCAGAAAACTGTTAGTAAGGGTTCCTTTACATGCAGCACAGCTAAAGTGCAACAGATAAAGTGGCAAGGCATTACTAATACATTACTGTTTCATACAATTCTTATCAAAGGCCTGTGATACAGATAAAAACCTACTGTTTTCCTAATAATTCAGACCATTAAATCTGAACTGGAGTTCTGGTAACGGACAGTAACGTAACGTAGCCGACCATGCGTTACATTTAGCCAGAGAGGTTGCAAAAAAAACCTCTCCTTTAAAATAAACATATAAAACAATTATCACACAACATCCACTGCAGGTGATCTGTACAGTTTTTACAAATGTTATTTCCGTGATTCCCAGTATTCCCAGAGTTAATTCAGTTTCTGAAGGTGAGGCGACCTGAAAGCGTCACTGGATGGATAGTGGATATAACAAGGGGGTAGCCAAGACGTTACTTTCTAGAGTAACTGAGTACTTTCTCTTTAACAGAGCTGGGAGGTCAATTGAGGCACTTACCACTGCTCACCAACGCCGGGGAACAGCCGGTTGAGCGCTTCGCTACGGTCACGCTGAGCCGAGCCCCCCTCACCGAAACCCGGGTTTCAAAAACAGAGGATGCGCCTCGTAGTCGGATACCACCGTGCGCTGGTAATTAAAAAGTATGATCACTTCGTGAGAATCCGAGCTCAGGTTGTCATAAAATAGTCACATCATCCGCTGAGACAAGGAACAGCCCGACCGACAGACCCCAGAGAAGAAGAAGGATGGGGAGCTGGAGCAGGGTATGAACGCTATCTCATCTCCGAGTCCATCAGCTCGCTCAGACCGTCCCTCCCCTTTGTTCTCCTCCCGTCCCGGGTTGAATTCCCGTGCAACTGCGCCGAAAAACACACTCCAAGTTGTTGTCTTTTGTTGTAAAACTCTCGAGCTGGGGTTAGGCGCGGCTGAGCCCTCAGACAGGGGTCCTGCTGTGCCGTTTCTGGACGAGAGAAAGCGGGGAGGGAGGGAAACTGCTGGAACGGTTTCAAATGTTTCCCTAAGCAGGAGTGATCGTGTTAACTCGACACATATGTAATTATAGGAATATTACACATAAAGGGCATATTTACAGTCACGCACATACATCTGGCATTGCTTTGATGACATATGTTTGAAAATTGAAACATTAATAACGCAGTGTCTAATGAAATATAACTGGTAAACAGATGTGAAGCCCTGCTGTGTTCCCCTTTATTCCCCCTAAACCACTAAAAACAACTCTGGGATGATGAAATGACAATAGATGGTTACTAACCAGAAGCTCAGAGGATTTGATTTATTTGAGGCTCCTAATGTTTGGAGGGAATCCACTGACAGACTCGTGACCAGCTGCTGAAATGCATTCTGCTCCGTGGTTCTGCTGACCTGTGATTGGGCTCCTTTCAAAGCTCATTTAAATGGAAATGTAAGATTTTGTCCTTCAGAACTGCCTCAATTCTTCATGGCATAGTTTCAACAAGGTGCTGAAAACATTGCTCACAGATTTTGGTCCATATTAACATGATAACATCACATAGATGCTGCACATCCATTATGCAAATCTCCCATTCCACCACATCCCAAATGTGCTCTATTGGATTGAGATCTGGTGACTGTGGAGGCCATTTGAGTACAGTGAACTCACTGACATGTTCAAGAAACCAAGTTTACTGCCGGAAGCAGCAATCAGAGGATGGGTACACTGTGGTCATAAAGGGATGGACATGGTCAGCAACAATCCTCAAGTAGGCTGTAGCATTCAAACAATGCTCAGTTGGAACCAAAGGGACCAAAGTGTACTAAGAAAATATCCCCCACACCAATGCACCACTAGCAGCAGTCTGACCCGCTGATACGAGGCAGGATGGATCCATGCTTTCATGCTCTTTATGCCAAATGCTGACCCAACCGTTCATGTCTCATCAGACTCAGACTGAATGTCTGAGACTCATCAGACCAGGCAGTGTATTTCCAGCCTTCTATTGTCCAATTTTGGGGAGCCCTTGAGAATTGTAGCCTCAGTTTCCTGTGGCACCTGGTGTGGTCCATCTGCTTCAAGGTTTGGAGTGTTGTGCATTCAGAGTGCTTTAGTAATAAGAATAAAATAATATAACATAGCACTCACAGGGAGAATTTTTTAAAAATAATTTATTAATAATGGCGTGTCCTAGTGGCTCTACTGTGCAGCAGTTTACACATTGGCTCAGCAAGTGAAATATTGCCAGTTCAATCCCAGCCAGAGGTACAAATCCTCCTTGAGCTTGACCCCTTATTACAAGGGAGCAGCTGAAAGCAGCTTCTGGTAATAATGGTGCGTCCTTAAGTTTAATATTACTACTTTTACTCAAGTAAAAGATCAGAATTCCACTACTGATATGCAGTGCTAAGTCTAACCGAGCTCAACTGTTTTAAATGCATGGAAATAGGTTAATTTGTTATGTTCCATGTGCAAAAATCTTCTAAAAGGAAAATGCAAACTTAAAGTGCGCCACTCCATTTATTTACCTTATCAGCTCTGGTAACATCACACTCAACATTTTCCACAGCAGTTCCAAGCTGGAGTCATGCCCGGGCACATACATGGCACATCTGGATCTGGTCTTTGATTTCATGGCAGAAATTTGCCAGACTTAACAGTTTTAGCCATTAGATGAGTAGTTGGTATTAGGCAGTGTTGCTGGTCTTGTAATTATGGTTCAGCACTGAGAATGTTCAGGCACGTATAGCCTTTGGGTTTTTGGCTGCTTCATTACACCTCAGCTGGCTCACCAGTCCTCCACCACCCCACCCTCAGTTCCCATACACGCACCGACATCCTGTTCCTGCACTTCTACCAACCACTGCATCTTTGCTCACAGGTGTTCAGCCTGGCATGTGTCCATAAGCCCCCCTATCGGTTTCATGCTTCACTTGCAAACAAATATTTTAATGGACAGGGGATGAGTGACATGGCTTAATTTCTGACAGGCTTACTCTGTGCCTGATGCATTGCAGCACACCAGTGCTGAAGAAACAGGCCTTTGAACACTTGGGAATGAATTTGATTCCATTGTGTGCAGGAATGTATGTGCTTACACTGCTGAGAAAACCGTTACTGTGATGAAGAGGGAAAATATGAGTGTGTTTAATAGAGAGAGCGCATGCCCCGGTGTTTTCTTTGATGTGAAAGTGTACAGCATGTGTTATGTTCAGACGTGCAAAGTGCAGGACTCACCTGTTAGTAATAAGCTCCAGTCTAGAAATGGCATTTCTCTGCATTCCTCAGATTCTGCTTCACCAGGGGGCTGGATAAACGCGCGCGCGTGCGCACGCACTCACACAAACAATTCCTCATCTCTACTAGCGGCTCACGAAACCACACATTAGTGATCAATCACACTCAAAACGATCTTGCCAAGCAGAAACGCAGCCAATGAATACACAGGACAGAAGAGATTCCTTCTGATATGTGCTCTCCTGCTCTCTGATGAAAACCGTTACAGTCATAGCAAGCAACCAAAAACAGGAGTCCAGAGCAGGCCGTAGCCTGTTTGGTCTAATACGAATAAAAACCAGACTGGGTTTCTTTCTTCTCTTGATATCAGAAAGAGATCCGGCCATCCGTGACATAAATAGGAAAACAGCTGATACCATGTGAATGCAAGCACAGCTTCCTTGTTCTCCTTTCATCGTAAGGATTATTCGTTTAACTGTTGATTCGTCTTTATTCCACCATTCAGTACAACTTTTCATCCTCCCGCTCTCTAAGAAGGCTGCAGATGCTGAACCTGGCCCTCATTCCAAAACAGCAGGAGTTCGAGTCTCCCAGCTCATTAACACACAAAATTACCTCCCACCCCCAAACCGCACTTCATTCTTCTCATTCGCACAGAAAAGCGGAGAAGGAGACAGAGCTTTTCCCACAATGACTTTATTAAATATATATTTATTGTTCTTTGATAAACACAGCGCGGGCATCATTGCAGATTAGCACCAAGACAGCAAAAAACAACCAAGGAACACAACAAACAGACGAGAAACTGCTCGTCATCTTCGGTCCTTCATTCCTGGTCCTGAAAAATGAGCACAGAGGAATCATGTAGCATGATGTGTTTGTGTGTCATAGACCTCTTACAAACAATGAAATTACACTGTGCGCTCACCTTAACCACGCGGCCATGAATCAGATATGGTGACTTGAAGTCATGCTGACAGTTGCTGTAGCCCATGCCCAGTCCCAAACCTGAACCAAATGACAAAGGCCACGCGCGACCTAGTGGAGAAAAACGATCACAGATGCATGCTTTAAAAGTAGTAATTACTCAAAAAAAAAGGGAGAGTTTTCCATAATAACACTTACGTTTAAAGAGAAGGACAGAGAGCACGATGCCAATGCCAAGGCCTGTTACTGCAAAGAGAGAAAGAAAAAAAAAAGCATAAGTGATTTTATTAAACAACACCTCCTAATGATTTGGCTTTATTGCTGAGGTAATGCGATCATGCCTTGTCCAGTGTGAAAACTGGCCAGATATAAATCTGTTGAGCTGTAATTAGGTCTGCTGTAATGAGTGAATGTTTGGTGCAGAAGTTGGGAGGTAGCGCCATTTAGCAAGATTAAGCTCATTAGCAAAAAAGAAAAAAAAAGTGTGTGTGGAAAAAAAAGAAAAGAAAGAAAACTGTAAAAAGGGTGCAGGAACTGAGCCAAAGAAGAGAAACATCAGTGTCCATGATGCAGAGGGCAGGAGAGGTGATAGGTCAGTGGGTGCGCAGAGAGTTTGCCAAAGTTGTTAGAACTCTTGAGTCCAGAGTGGGATCTCGAGGAGGAATGTGTTTGCGCGCTTAACTTCACCTCGCTGCAGGCCACACCACACCCAACAGCAGGCCAGCCAGCACAGAAAGCACATAAAAACAGCCATTTGGGCCCCTCCGACTCCTAATTGGATTCAGAGAGCTATGCAGCATGACCAGTGCGCCTGAACCAGAACCCTAAGACTGTTCCCTATTACACAGCTTACAAATGTCAAACAAGACCGCAAAAGGTTTTGCTCATCCTCTTTATCAGCGCACATCAACAATAAATCATTCCTTCTGCTTCCATTTCTAGCAAAGATTTAGATGAAGTTAAGATTGTCTGTTATAGCCACAGCCTTCCTTTGCTCTTCAGCCAGAGCATTTTTGAAGCCTCTGATTTTCCACTGACAGTAATACAGTAAAAGCACTGGCAAAAACCGAGGGCAGATCAACATCTCATTTTGGCATCTTTCCTTTTGTCTTGACATCTCCAAAGGGAGGTGGATTATAACAAAAACATTTGTGCTGGAGTAGAATGAAATATACAACCCACAGGGCTGAAAATACTCTGCAGGTTTTGCCAGCAAATGAAGTCCAGAGCCTGTTAATTGGGTTGTTATTCATTTAATCATTAGCTGAAGTATTTTCTGCAAATGGTATCAATAATAAAGTCATTTTTAATTACCCTGATTTACTCATTCTAGTTAAATTACAACTCAAGCCGTATACCTCTGGCAAATATTTTTGCATTGCAACACAGCAATTTTAAAAATGATTGTGAGTGCATATTTTCCTTCTAGAACTAATGATGATTCAGTGTGTTTGGACAGGGGCCACTGTTGAGGATCTGCTCTGCTTTAACTAAAGACGTTACCCTGCCAAACATGACAAGGTCATAACAATATGAAATTATATCAATAGTTTCTTTTTATTCTGCAGCTCTACTTAGGACGGACCATTTCTCTTTCCAGTGTTTAGCCTGGCATCACCAGACAAATGTGCAAACATGAATTAGTCTTTTAAGTTCAGTTTTGATTTTTCAACATAACGCAGAAACAAACGTGTCAGTCTTTGCATCAAACCTGCCCAAGATTAGACAAACAGTTCCAATTAGCCCAGCGTACGCAAAGCCGGGTGGAAATCTGTTTGCACAAGAGATGCATTCTGCAACAACAACTGAGACACAGGTTCACACACACACTGGTTCACAGCCTAGGGATAGCACAGTCTACAACAACTACTGCATAGATAGCCACGACAAAGCGCCGCCTCATCCTCAGCAAGCAAGACTGTGGACTCATCGTCTTGGTAATATTTAAATGTAGGGTAAAAAATGCAAATGTTCTCAGAAGTGTGTGTCAGTCAACCAAAGACGTTTTTGATGAAACTACAGATAATGCAATGATGAAAATAAGGTGCTATAAAGAGGCCAACACTTGGAGGAAAAAAAAAATTACTCAAGAGCTCCTGAAAGATTTCAGAGTGACTTTTTTTCTGTGATAGTTCTGCCTTCCTTCACAGTTCTTTTTGCATTCCCGCTAACCCGTATGAACGGTCCCGTTCCAAGAGTAAAGTGCTCTGTAAATACAACAGAAAGTGGGAATGGTTTGATGATTTTATTTCTCAACACTCTTTTTTTTTTAAAAGGCAGATCTTGGAGAGTACACAGCTGCTCATTGTCAGCACAGCTGTAGCTGCTCTTCCTGGCTATTAAGGTGAAGCTGTGGCTCATTTATGGTTGAATCCGTGGCATTGTGGCCATGTCTACATGTACCATAACTATATATATCCAAAGTGCTTCTTTGAGAGCTGAGTTCAGAAAAACAGCAGCTTGGAAACTACCATTATGTGCAGGTGAAATCTTAACAACCACAGTTACAGTCCATCTTAATCAGCGCTGGCAGTCAGTGTGAAAGCCGTTAAACTAGCGTCTCTAAAACTGCAATAGTACAGACCCGTGTCTTTACCAGCTACAACATGTGCACCAACATGTGCTGAGGCCTCAACCGTGAGCAGTCTACTATATAATACAGCTTTATTAAACCTTTATGGATCAGAAGAAAGACAAACATCCTTTAAAAACATAATGCAAGGAACACAAAAGCAGCCATGAAAAAAGAACCAGTGGTTTGATATTTGGGGGTTTAGTATGAAATGAAGTATTTAAAATTTATTTAATATAACTTTTAATACATTTTCAAAAGGCTACTTGAACATTCAGGAGCAACTGCCAGCTTGTTCCTTCAATGGAGTAGTGTTCCTAGAAACGACATGAATATGGAATATTAATGGCCGTTCTCACGAGCATTGTTTACAAGTTCCTCAAATTAAATACCTCATTTCCAATAAACACAGTTTTGCCTGGCTATGAAGAGGATGTCGTCTCTTTTTCGCAGTCCCTTTATAAAAAGAGTTAGATTTATTCTTCTCGTTTTCATCACAGGTCCTTCAGCTGCTATGTAAAATTCTGACCTTCTGCTATGTTTTGAGTTGCAGTTCCCCCTCTGTCCTTTTATTTTGCAGTTATTATAAAATATCCAACAGACTATCTATGTAGTTTGAACCCTGGGTATCAAATATTAAACTTGATAGTTTGTATTGTGTTTCAAAGATTATGATCTGCTTTACCAACATCCTGGGAGTTATTAACACACCAAGGACAGGATATACACACACACACAAGGTAGATCACTGAATGAATGGAAATTCAGGGCCAGCGGAGCTATTTTGTAACAGCCCCCTGAGCACAACATGTGCTGCAGAGTTTCTCTGGCTACCAAACACACCTTGGCACAGCTGGCAAATTGCTCCACTGAGCATGAAGAAACGCCACAATGCAGATGTTTTCCTCCCAGCAAGATTACACATTTTATTGTGCTGAGACTGACGTCATTAGGTGTATCTTGGTACAGATGTTTTGCGTGTCTAAATATTTTAGTGCTGGACCAACACTGAACCGAACATCACATAAGACCCCCATGGTGAAGTGCTCACAACTGTAACTCAGCACTGGTTCATCAGCAGTGACTTTCAGTGAGGCCCAGAGCCCACAGAGGAAACTAAAACATCTATAAATTTCAATATTACCATCAGAGTGACAAGTCCCTATTTATGTTGTTACATAACTGATGTTTTTGGCAAGTCAAGCCTGACTGCTGCAAACTGTTCAGTACTGTGTATTGTGAAATTTATGAATATTAAATATCAAACTGACACTAAAATAATGGTTAAAAAAAATGAAGCTTTTGTTAAGTCAACAACCAGAAGACAGACTTGTACTAACAATCTGTTCACTCTCTTCTCTCAGTGCTTCACTCCCTGCTGGTAATAGGCCAAATGTAATAGGCCTAATTACAATAAATGATTTTAAACAAAAATTTAAGTTTATTTAACAATTAGTCACTTCAGAGATTGCAAAAAAAAGTGCACAGAAAACTGAAAATGAAACTTTTCCCATTTTCCTCCGTGAACTCTATGCCAGCATTTTCCTTTGCTCAAAAACGATATTTACAAAAAACAGCCTACAAGTATAATATTCTGAAAACATCAGACCTTTTTCCCCATTTAACCTGACTGACAGATTCTTACTGGAGAACTGCACCCCTGGCAGTCTCAACACAACGAGTATTTTTGCTTATTTTTCTTAGTCTGTACACCCCTTTCTGTGCTCGCCTCGGCTTCACTTCTCTTCACTTTAGATATTTAGTTTTATGAGCAAAATAAATCATAATCCCTGCAAGACATCAATTAAGGCTATAGGTGGTGGAGAAATCTGCTTTAGGGCGTACCTTCCCATGATTTCCTATCATTTCTGCGGCTTTCTCCGCACAGGTAAGCTCAAACACACGTATTAGCTTCCACCACATGGACATCTGTGCTTTTCCTATGAGAGATTTCCTCACAGTAAACAAATATGAAGTTTTATCCACACTGCAGACAACTTTGACCTCAGTGTCATACTAACGCCCTGTTAAACAGACTTCTCCGGCGGCTTTGCCGGGTAGCGCACCTCATTTACCAGGTGAGACACACGACTGAGTGCTTAAGAAGAGCATCAAACAATCAAACTTCGTGTATAAAAAGACATTAACCTGTTTTCACGGCTGTGTCAGCAAGACAGCGGTCCCACTTCCGTGCGTGTTCGTCTGCCATGTTTTCTGCTGTCAGGAAGTTCTCGCGAGAAAAATATAAAGTCACATGACCCCTTTCACAAACTCCTTCATTCTGTCTCAAGATATTTTGTCCGGTAATAACATTTTGCATTTTTATATTTTGCATTTTGCCCTTCAGTTTTTCTTCTCTCCGCCCCCACTTTTTTTTTTAGTTTTCCTGAAATTAAATTTACAACAAGTGAACATTACTTTTTAATTTCTTATTCATTTAATCAGACACAGTAAATTTGAGAAGTTACTAAGAGTCTGTATTTCGCCTTCATGTAGCAGTATGTTGCATGCTTGTTTTTTTTCTAAGCTCTCCAAATTATTTATATCTGAATACTCATTTAGACATTTATGATATATAATAGCCTATCCTATCACTCTGTCCGGAGCATTTTTTGTGTCTTATATTTGACCTTCTGCTTTTCACTGCTTGTGAAAGTGTTGATCATCTCGCCCAGATGCATGTGTGTACAGGAAATGCTGCGGGCTTTCACAAAGTGCTGCATATCAGATACATACAAGTCAGGGGCTTCAGTTTAATGTTACAGACAGTAATGGAATCGCATTTTTGAAAAAAAAATAGTTTGCTCATATGATTACATGTGCTGTGTGTTACTTAAGAAATTTAGCCTTTTGCTGCTCCTAAACAAAAGATTTATTTTCTCAGAGACACTCTGTGTGTAAGACTGATTTCTCCTCTTAAAAAACATGCTGGAAGTCAAAGTGAAGCTGTCCTCAAAAAGTCAATAATATACAGATGTTAGCATGGTTTGCAGGCAGGTTTCCAATTTGCAAACAAAACAGGATGTATGCAGCTTCATCGAGTGGGGAAAGCCTTGTTGTATAGTGTCATGATACACAAAAGTCTTGAGCCACCCCTCATGTTTTTATATTTCGCTTCCAAGGAGCCAGACTTTCCTGTAATTTTTTAAAGTGGTCTTAGTGGCAATAGTTCTCCAGTCTTTCCAAAGCCCTTTCAAAGTTTTTCTTTGGACATTTTCACAGGAATGTTTGTTTCTCTGTTAAGCCAGTTACCACTGACCTATGAACCCTTCAAGCATAAACTCAAGGGATGAACCAGTGTTGTGTCTAAAGATAAAAATAATGTTGTTGTTGTTTTTTATTGTGTCTTTGGGCACTTTGTTGCTAGCAGCCTGTCACAAAAACACATTATTTGTTCCAGTTTTTTTTAGCTGAATCTATGAAAAATGGCAAAGATAACACAGTTTAACAGACAAATGGACACGTAGAGTATAAACGACGAAGTGGCAGGCCTAAGAAAATCGTTGTCAAGCACATTAAGATGGTGAAACCTCAATCTGAGAACTGACAGTTTGTTTGATGTGCGTTGTAATATTGTAATGGTGCATTCTGTATTATTGTGGTACTGGTATCCTGGTTGCCCCTTCCTTGCTCAGGGCTTCTTTCAATAGTAGGGAGTAGGGTAACTAGCTTGAAATCGAGCCTGGACAATTAATTCAAAATTCAAATGTACTGATCAGACTGATATGGTCACAATTGCATGGTTTGGCAGTTTGTCCTCTTTTATTTTATTCATTAATTACTTTGACACCTATATAGTGTTATATTGTATATTGTTTTGTGGAAATTTTTTGCCCGCTCTATCTGTGTCTTACTTTGTTATGGTTTTTGTGTTGATCTGCAGTCTCTGATGTTGTGTTTATTTATTTATTTTGTAATAATAAAAATTTCCATAAATAAAATTCATTACCAAAAAGAAAGGAAGAAATGGTCTCAGTGGAAGGGTGGCTGTCAAGAAGCCATTCTTGAGGAAGGGAAACAGAGAAAAGGCTGAGATATGTGAAATTACACAAGAACTGGACTCAAAATTAGTGGCAACATGTCTGATGTACTGATGAATCCAAATTTGAAATTTTTGGTTTAAATCATCGTCAATGTGGCAGTCAGGAGAGAGGTACAACAGCCATCTGTGAGTGTCGACAGCCATCTGTAATACATGGTGGAGGGTCTGTCATGGTTTGGGGCTGACTTTCAGCCAGTGGTGTCAAAATTGATGGAATTATGAACACAGAAAAGTACCATCAGATTTTGATCCACCATGCAGTACCATCTGGAAAGAGTCTGATTGATAACAGCTTCGTTTTTCAGTATGAAAATAATCCCAAACACACTGCCAATGCAGTAAAAGCATACATGGATAGAAGAACAAACACTGGGACACTATCAGTCATGGATTGGCCTCCCCAGAGCCCAGACCTCAACATTAGTAAAGCAGTGTGGAATCATCTTGACAGAGAACAGAACAAAAGCCAACATCCAAAGAAGAGCTTTAAATATCCTTCAAGAAGCCTGGAGAACTATTCCTTTAGAATACTTCAAGAAATTACAAGAAAGCTGCCTAAGAGAGTTCAGGCTGTATTGAAGCATAAAGGTGTTCATACCAAATATTGACTTTCAAAATATAGAGACATGAGGGGTGGCTCGAGGACTTACCTTTACAGTAATGCCCTTAACAATAATACTAACAATAATACTATTACAGATGACCATAATTGTTATCACCATAAAAAACGTTTCTCATGAAGGTAACTATTTTGGAAAAAAAACATCTTTACTTGCAATACTATTATAAGAGAACATTTATTTTCAATTAAACTGAACGAAGGGTAACAAAACTAAGCCATGAAAAAAATATACAGGATAAACAGAATACTACATGTTAGAAGTGATTTTCTTTTTTTTAAAAAACTATTAGAACATTTTAAAAAGCTGCAAATATAATTGTTCTTATCATTAAAGATTAAACGCACAGAAATAAAAGCGAGGAAAATAGTTAATAACTCATAGAAAAATATAAAATCTGCTTTTTTTTTTTCTCGTGAGGCACTGTACACATTAAAGTTGCCGCCGTTTACAGCCATGGTCGACAGAGCAGTGTTTTGGAGGGTTATTTTGTAACTCCATCAGCGTGTTCGTCTATCTGCTGCCCTCTCCGACAGCACGTTTACTACACCACTCCTCTCTTTCCATACTTGGCAATGCCTTTCTTGCTCCTTCGCTATTGGCTGCTGCAGAGAAAGGCCGGAGTGACCCGGACATGCAACCGGGGCCTGTTTTCTGACTGCAGCCTCCTTCCTGTAGCCCGGTTGAGGAAGTGAATTTCGCTGACAGGGCTGGGTTCAGAGAGGGAGAGGCGAACAAAACATCTTCAGCACGGGTCTTAAAAAACATCAAAGCAACAAGAGACGAGAGGAGTGGCGTGTTAAATCGTACTAAAGTAAGGGTGCACAGTCATCGGTGAAGTCGCGTCCCCCCCTGCCCAGCTGAGACCGCCGCAGACATGGTAAGGGCCGCGTTCAAGCTGCTGGAAGAGACGGGGACGGGGCTGCTAACTGGGGAGGGGGGGTGCTAAGCTAGGCTAGCGCTGGCTAGAGGCGCTGGGTGGTAACCGGAGAGGTGCTGCAGCAGCAGAGGATATAAATCACCCACGCATATCTGACTTGCACCGTTGGCAAAACTTGCGCGTAACTACCGGATAAGAATGAATTAGCTTCGTGGCTAAGCTAACTGCTGTTTCTTCCTGCTAGTTAGCTCATAGCTAGCCAAGCTACATGCCCCGTAGGCATAAAGTTAGCACAGGATGTTTTGGATTTAACACAAGTTAGTTAATAGTAATGGCGAAGGGTCCTAATATAACACACTGACACACACACGCCCACACGGTCGTGCACGAACACTTACACACAGGCTAAAATAGTCAAGCGCCGGGATGCCTGTAGCTAAAATAAGACTGCTCGCTCCTCCTATTCCTAACCATGACAGGCTGTCAGCCCTCTCTGCTTTTCCCAGCCTTTTAAGTTTGAACTTGACTTGTATAATGATTTCTCTGGGGGGGATATTACACTTAGTCCAAACAATCCATACCAGCACAGCAGTCACTGTTTACTTATTGCTATTTTTGGCATATTTCCCTGCGTTTTCAGCTCATATGTTAGTAGAATCACTTCAACCGGACCTGTATTTATGCCTATCAAAAGTAAAAAGCACTTGAACAATTGTAACATAGCCGCGCTCTTTCTTGCACCGTCCCACTGTTTATAAAAGCAATTGGGAAAAACTGGAAGAGCAGCTGCTTTTCTTCCACAGTCGCCCACTCTCTCCTCTTCCTCACCTCATCCATCCTGTTGGCCCAGCTTCACTCTTCTCCCCTGACCTCGAGGCTTGTTGGTCTGCGCCGGTGTTTATGCAAAGACAGGAGCATTGATAAACACAGTGTCAAGAAGCGCAGGTGTCTGATGGAGCCTTCAGCTGAGGGAGACATGAAGAAAGGCAGAAAGCAACTCAGAGGAGACAAAAGTGGCCTGGAAACATTTTCTTAAAAAAATTCGGTTACGTTCGGAGTCGCCCTTAAGGAGAAATATTTATGGATAGAGGGGTTCTCTACTTTATAACATAAGATTGTGGCTCTATGAGTAATGAATGATTAGGTTTACACTGTTAAAGGCTTACTCAAGGGGTGATCTTGGAGATTGTCTCACCTCTTGAAGACTGTTTCTCTTCATATTCAGTGTTTTTGGATGCCAGACACATTTCATAAGCACATTTTTGTGTAGAATGGTAAAAATAAGGAAGCTTATCATGTCAGGATGGAGGAATTTTAAAGGAAATTCATATATATAAAGGGGTTGTAAATAGACACGCTGAAACATGTTTAGCTTGATTTCTGAGTAGGAGTCTAAACTTTGATGCCATTGTTTGATAAAGCCAGGGTGGAAAGGTTTGTTGCAAAGCCAGTGACTTGTATGAATGAGCTTGACGGACATGTTTTAGTCCCTTTTTATTATTGCACACTTAAGAACATCTTCCTGCACATTCCCCAGAGATTCGTGTTGTGGCCGGTCCATCCTCTGCTGTTCACGAACATCCTGCTGCTCGCTGCATATTTAAGGCAGAAAACCCCCGGGGGTTAAGGCTCTGCTATTTCTGTTCTCAGTGGTTATCACTAAGTTCTTAATTTAGTTTTGAGTGGTTTGCTTGGTGAAAGACAAGTGTATTATTTTACATTTCTGTAATCGTAAACAAGTTGCATGACCACGATGCTGTCACAGACTCTTTTTTTTTTTTTTTTTTTTTAAATTAACACACAAAGGAGATGAGGTGTGTTTCTGCTGATGTGACTGGATCTGCTGCTTCACCCACTGTAGCTGTGCTACAAAACACACTTTTTCTGCCTTAACACTATATTTGATCATTCTACCAAAAAGTGTCTTTAGGCCGTGTATTGATTTAACCTTACTACAGAGTCTTAGCTATAGTATAGAAGCCAAATCGGCACCGAGATGAGAGGCATCTGTCTGAGTCAGCTCAGTGGGGGATTGATTGCATCGTAGGCTCACTCTGCAGTAGTTAATCAAAGCTTCATGTTACAAGGTCGGGGGAAAGGGAAAACCTGAGTTCCGAGACGTAAAGGTTCGAAGCCCAGTCGTTTGCTTATCTGGTGAAAATATGACGATCCTTTGATCACCAGCATTTAATCAGCTTCCTGCTTCCTTCCAAGCCTTTGTTTGGTCAAGTCATTTTATTGTCACATAAATCTGTCAGCTTGTGTGCTTCAGACATAATTGATAATGCTCATTTGGAGGTAGGCAGAGAGGGATTATGTCAAGCAGTATCTGTATCTGTGTTGCAGGAACTGGATGAGAAAGTTTAGGTTCTGTCCTGCCAGAACTCTAATGAAAGTTTCATTTGTGGCCACATCCAGTCAAAGTCAGAGCAGCTGTTTTACCTTTGGGCTCCCGGCATAGCCCAGTCTGTAGAGAGAGTGTAAAAGTGTAAAGCAAAATTAGATGCATAGCAAACAGTTTAGTCTTAAAACTATAAAATCTTTTAGTGTCAAGCAGTTCCAATGAAAAATGTACTGTGCTGTTTTTAACTACATTTGAAACCCTAAAGTGATGAGGATGGACCTGACATTTAAATGCTACTCTAACACACTTCCCACTGCCCCTTGATGATTATTTAAGCAGGTTTCCCTTCCCTTGTTCCTACATGACAAAAAAAACACAAACATTGCCGAACAGAACAAACCCATGAACCACCGCACAGCCTAGATAACTTTAAGGCACTGAAGTACTCCAGATTGATTTTTCTAAACTTTGCAGTCCAATTCAGCTATTCTTTTCACTACTCTCTGCAAAAAGCTCACATGACAAATCATGAGAGATGTTCAGTCTGCTGAGCTGGAAAGTTGTGTGTCTGTATGCTAGCAGTGTGGGCAAGGGTTTGCCTACAAGGGTGTGAAGATTTCATGCACAGCAACTGCAGTCGTACCAGTTTACAGAATGTAGCAGGACTTTATTACTGTGCCGTGGTGGAGAAGATGATGAGGGTATAGTGTGGTTGCTTAGTTTACTCAAGCATGATGGTACTTATTTATGCTTCTCTAGCAAATATAGCTGCTCAGGTAAAGTGAGTCTGTCTATAAGCTTGCAGGGCTGATTCATGTTTGAAAGTTGTGCTTTTTAAATAACACTTTCATTACCACAGCACAGCTTTTCTTTGTTATATGGGACCTGCTTTCTGCTTTCTCCCCTCAGTTATATTTGTATTCCCTGACTCACAGGTGTAAATAATACTTATTTATGTTATACCGAGCTATCATGCAGCCCCTTGGTTCATCATCTGTGTAAAACAGCCTGTTTTAGCTCTTCTGATTGGCTGTGCCCCACAACAGAAGGTTTGAACAGTTTGTGTATGGTACTTTAAGATGAGTGTATTCTCCTCTCAATCATACATAGCCAAGAACAGAAAATTACTGTCTGTAGGTGAGCATTTAAAGCAGTATGAAGCCTAAGCTTTTGGCTCTTGCACATATGACCCCATTTCTGAAAACGTTGGCCCTGTTTAACATGAGCATTCACTTTAAAGGATGCTGTTCAACGTTCAAGTAATGCATATCGTCCCTGCCGTGCTCTGTATGACAAACCCCCTGACTTAGTTTAACACAAACTGCTAAAGCATCCAGAAAACAAAGACCATCTCTGGAATTCTTTGGAAACTTGCCCTGTGTGGGAAGAGATGTAGTTAAAGGAAGGGTTTGGGTGATCTTTCCAGTCAATGCTGCCCGTTGATTTGCCGCATACCTGTAAAATCAAAGTTTTCCTCTTCAACTATTAGTAGCTCTGCTTCCTGGTGCAGGAAAGGCTTACAAATGCTGAATGTGTATTTTTTTTTTTTCCAACACAACATTGAACCTGCTATGTGAGATGAACAGTAGTCAGTTTTTTTGTTTTGTTTTTGTTTGTTTTTTTACAGCTAGCTTCATTGTTTACAGTAAATAAAGGAGCTTGATTAGCCAGGAGTACCAATAGACCACAGACCATAGAAATATGCCACAATCAGCATGGTTGTAAATGTGCGTTCACTTAAAAGGTTAGCTGCAGTGAATTTAGGGTACCACGTTTGTGCCCGGTTGCGTGGGTATCTGCCTACGCGGAGGGGTGTGCAACATGTGCAGACATGCTCTCATAAAAAAAACCAACAACATGTAGCTTAGCGTAGATGACACTTTGCGTATGTCAGATGCTGGTTGGTTGAAAAGTAGGCCAGAAGAGGGAAGAGAGCTCACCGTGAAAAGAACAAATGTTTAAAAAAAATGGCTGCAGTGGACACTATATGCACATGCTGTGCATGTAGTGTTTCTTTTGACTGTTGCTTTTCTTCGTTCTGTAGTTTTATATCAGTTACATTGACTGATTAATTGCTTATGCTATTTAGTCCTTTTGGAAATTGAATAACTTTTTTTTTTTTTTTTTAGAAAATCTTTAAGAACATTAACATTTTGTCTTTTTCACGAAGCTTCGAATGAATGTATTTAAGTCTGCTGTAAAGTTTCAGTGCAGTAAATGTTGTCTCTGCGGGTTGTGTGTTTCAGAATGACCAGCAGCTGGATTGTGCTCTGGACCTGATGAGGCGTCTGCCTCCTCAGCAGATTGAGAAGAACCTCAGTGACCTCATTGACCTGGTGAGTTTCTGTCTGATTGGGTCAGATTTCCTTATATGAGGCTATATTAAATCTGAAATGCAATGTGAATAAAACTGTGTATTCCAGGAGTACCAGGCCCTCTGTGGTAAGAGGTTAGAATCAGGAGTAGACAAGATGGCTTCACTTCTTTTTCTCGGGAACAGCTGATTCACAACTGAAAGTGAAATCGGTTCTTCTCTAGAGAGTGTCTGTATTGAGTCGAAAATGTTAGCTTGAAAAGGAAACCCACTTTTTCAACTTTTTATAACCTGTGCTTTTAAGCCTGTATAATGTTATATTTTAAATGTATTACAAAAGTAGAGGACACTCACCAGCCACTTTATTATGTATATGTATTTTCAACTGCTTGTTTATGCAAATATCTAAGCAGCCAATTACAGCACAGCAACTCAATGCATATAGTAGACGTGGTCAAGACGACCTGTGGAAGTTCCGACTGAGCATCAGAACGGGGAGGAGAGGTGATTAAAGTGACTTTGAATGTGGCATGGTTGTTACAAATGGGCTGGTCTGAGTTTTTCAGAAACTGCTGATCTGCTGGGATTTTCTCCACACAACCATTTCCAGGGTTAACAGTGAATGGTCTGAAAAAGAGAAAATATCCAGTAATCAGGAGTTCTCTGGGTGAAAATACCTCATTGATACCAGAGGTCAGAGAAGACTGGCCAGACTGCTTTAGGAAGGCAACAGTAACTCAAATAATCAATTGTTACAACCAAGGCATGAAGAAGAGCATCGTTTAAATGCCACAGCTGAGCTAAGGATTGTTGCTGACGTGTCCATCCCTTTGACCACAGTGTACCTTGTCATCTGATGGCTGCTTCTAGCAGGATAACACACTGTGTCACAAAGCTCAGATAAGATCAAACCATCTCAAACTGGTTTCTTGAAAATGGCATTAAGTGCAATGTATTCAAATGGCCTCCACAGTCACCAGATTTCAGTCCAAGAATAGAGCAGCTTTGGAATGTGGTGGATTTACATCATGAATGTGCAGCTGATGAATCTGCAGCAACTACGTGATGCACCAAAATCTCAGAGGAATGTTTCCAGCACATTGTTAAATCTTTGCCAAGACTTAAGACAGCTCTGAATGCAAAGGGAGGTCCAATCCAGTACTTAAAATGTACCAAATTGTCTGTTGAGTGTAAATGCCAATAATGGTACAATACTGTGACATATTTGTGGGGTCATTGTGGGAATTTGTGGCTCTGTGTGAATTATAAACATGCATTTGTTTCATCAAGCTATCATAAAAAGCCAGATGGTCTGATTTAGAAAAAGATGTTTCAGATAATCACATGGTTCTGTGCCTTGTAGTATTTGCATATCTCTATATGTGGTATTTATTTCCATATTATACAAGAGTGACTGTTGCTACACACCCATGTGTCATCTGGGAAAATATTTTCAGCATTTAAAAGTGTTTATTTAGCAGTTTGTTTGTGCACAGAGTGGAAGTGGCAACACCTAAAAAAAACAAACTTCTGCTTGTGTCTGAATTATTACTTCCCTCACTACAGTTTTCTGTTTTGAAATTAGTCGAGTTGCCCAGTACATTTAACAGCAGTGCCAGTTAAAGCTGTCCGATTATAAGTGGACACAAATCAAATCACACTTGTACCTTTGTTTGCATTGCACCTTATTTTTGTGGGTATATTTGTACCCTTTCAGCCAGACCCCCACCTGGTCAACTTCCTCTTCTGTCACCATTAACCTCTCTCCCCCCCGCACATGTGCTCTTTCCTTACCCTACGACCACTGTGTCTGGTTGTTAGTGATCATTATCACACCTGTCAATCACCTCCGCTGCCAGGCACTTTTGGCTCAATCCTCTGCTCAAACTCTTGCATGTAATCATCTGAAATCACCTCTTTCTTTCCTCCTCCTCTTCTCCTTTCTAACCCCCCCCCTCCACCCACCCACCCACCACCACCACATGCTCTTCCCACTGGATTTTGTCCACCCTTGTTTGACTTGTCTCAGCCAGTTTGGGCTGCCAGGTGTGTGTATGTGTCTGTTTGGGGGTATGTGGGCTTTTTTTCAGGATAACAGGGCCTCCTTTGTGTCTATGCGCTGATGCAGTAACACATAACTAAGGGACTCCATGTCAGTCTGTGAGAACTAATTTGTACCCCCTTATCCTCCAGATATTATGTTTCTCAATGATATTTTATTCCATCTCCTCTCAGTAACCTCTCCTTATGGGGTGAAAGTGGAATGTGAGCGAAAGATGAGAACTTAAAAGTGTGTTTTCATCTACAGTAAGAATATTGCAGGACACAATCCTCTGTGTTTTGATAAACTGTTCCTCCATGCACCAGTGACTTTTTTTTTCTTCAAGTTGGCATCTGTTATAGGAAGTCTGATTTTACCAAAACATCTTTTTATGTCTCTTGAATACTCTCATGAACATATTTTATGAAATGTTTGAGGAGTTTAGATGTTCTGCAGCTGCTGTAATTAATCATCTATGGTCATGTACTGAGCTTTTTCTCCCTGTGTTTGCATCCAGGTGCCCAGTCTGTGTGAGGACCTCCTCTCCTCTGTGGACCAGCCCCTCAAGATTGCACGGGACAAAGTGGTGGGGAAAGACTATCTGCTCTGTGATTACAACCGAGACGGCGACTCCTACAGGTAGAGTTCATAACTGCAGTTCAGCTCGCTCAAAGCAGCGTACACTACCAGCTGAGGGAGAAGAGTCACACACTGTTTTTTTGGACTGCCTTTAGCTTTGATCATGGCACGAGTTTGCTGTGTTTTGATAAGTTTATGCAATGTCAAAATATTTGTTTCCATCTAGAGTTGCATTAATTTCTTCACCAAGATCTTGTGTTGATAACGGGAAAGTAGGAGCTCTGGAGCTCTCTAGCACATCCAAAAGATTCTCAGTGGGGTTAAGGTCTGGACTCTGTGGTGACCAATCCATGTGTGAAAACTGTCCCAGACTCCCTGAGCTGCACTTTCACAATTTGAGCCAAATGAAGGCTGGCATTGTGATTTCTAAATGCGCCTGTGCCCTTAGGTGAAGTAAAAAAAAACCCTGGTCATTCAGTATATTTAGGTAGTTAATCAGCACGTTATTTAGCTCCGTTTGAACATTTATGGCCAGGAAACCACTGATTTGCCCCCTGCAGAGCCACAGTAACAAGCAGACAATTACAGATTCATGACAGTATCATGATTATCAAATAGAAAAACCAGACTAGGTATAAAATTAAAATGAAAATTAAAAAAACACCCCTCGTTCTTTAAAACTGTGATTGTCTTTGATGTTTTTATTCTTGCTTGTATAATACAAGCATAATACAAGCAAGAGTAAGATTTCATTTTGAGCATGTCACTGTTTTCTCTTTGAAAAACTAGTATCACAAGAAGCTGTTTAATAGATAATGGGGAAAAAATCAATATGATACCGCTGTCTAAAATCTTAATGTTTCATTATTCAGATCCCCGTGGAGTAATAAGTATGAACCTCCCATTGAAGACGGTGCAATGCCTTCAGCTCGCCTGAGGAAACTTGAGGTTGAGGCAAACAATGCCTTCGACCAGTACAGAGACCTGTAAGTACCAGCAAAGAAATCTAATGGTGAGTGTTAAATAAACTGTCAGTTTGAGCTTCTTATGACATCTGATGTCTGTTATTCAGGTATTTTGAAGGTGGGGTTTCCTCTGTGTACCTCTGGGATTTGGATCATGGCTTTGCAGGAGTTATTCTCATTAAGAAGGCCGGGGATGGATCCAAGAAGATCAAAGGGTGCTGGGACTCCATCCATGTGGTGGAGGTGCAGGTGAGAAGCAGATGAATGAAACTGATATTTAGCAGCTGTACCACTGACAGCAGGGGAGCTTCTAGCATCCAGGTCCCTGTTGCCAGATTCAGGTTGAAGGTGCAGATGTTTTGGCTTGACTGTCAGAAGTTTAAAGTCAGTAATTGTTCGTCACAGGTTTTATGCATTTAAAACAGTTGTTGGAAAGCTTTTATAGTGCACTTACGGTAATGGGTCGAGTTACATCAGCTTGAGTAGTTATCTTTCCTCGCTCAGCTTCATGTGCAACACACACACACACAGAGCAGTTTTAAAAGACACGCACTGTTATAATTCTTGGATGATAACATGTTGTGCGTCTTTGCATAATTGCTTGTTGTGACTATTTTTGTGAGCAGGAGAAGTCCAGTGGTCGTACCGCTCACTACAAACTCACCTCCACTGTCATGCTATGGCTCCAGACAACGAAAACTGGCTCCGGCACCATGAACCTGGGCGGCAGCCTTACAAGACAGGTAGGGTGTCGAACTAAACAGAAAACCGCTGCTGATTAGTCCACCCATGCTGTAGTCATTAATGAACTGAACATGTTATCTTTTTTCAACAGATGGAAAAAGATGAGACAGTTGGAGAGTCCTCACCCCACATCGCCAACATTGGACGCCTCGTTGAAGTCAGTAAAACTAACTTAACCTCTCTCTCTCTGTCTCTCTCTCTCTCTGTCTCTGTCTCTCTCTCTCTCTCTGTCTCTCTCTCTCTCTCTCTCTCTGTCTCTGTCTCTCTCTCTGTCTCTGTCTCTCTCTCTCTCTCTCTCTCTCTCTCTCTCTCTCTGTGTCTCTGTCTCTCTCTCTCTCTCTGATGCAGCAATGCTGCTCACTTGCAATAAAATGACTGCTGTGTTTCTCCTGAATGGGTCTCCTATGCAAGATTCTGCAGGGCATCAAAAGTCATATGATAAACTAATCCACCAGCTGATTTGTGTTTTCCTCTCGAGCAGTGCCTCTCTTCCTGCAGTGCTAGTCATCCTGTTGTAGATGTAAAGTCTTAAAACAGTGTGAAAGGTTTTATGAAACCGGTTGAGGGGAAGCCGTAACATTGGCATACCACAGTGCTACTTCACACTGTGGCTAGAAATTGGCTTTGTGGTTAAATTAAGCTGTCATTATGGACACATACTGGTAGATCAGCAAACATGCATTTCTAGTTTATTTCAATCAGAATAAATTTATTAAGATACCAGCAATGTGTTGGCTGCCTATACGCAGGAAGACAGTATGTGAAGAAAGTGATTTGAAATGGCCTCTCCTCTGCAGCTGTGCAATTTTGTTATGTTGATGGATTAGATAACATTTATTTTCATTTTCGTGACATCTCTATTATATCTTTGTATATTTGCATATAACTGGTTCTGCTGGAATTTTTTGGGAGATTTTTTTGCATACGCAGTTTATAAATAAAATCCATTAACATCCATTAGATAGTAAGCCACAGTCACAGTGGCTGTAGGTACACGATTCTTGCGTTTCACATTTAGCAGCACCAGTGAGGGAAAAATCCCCTCTGCTACGTACACCATTACCCAACTGTCATACTTTTACATCATGTTCTCACGCATCCATATTCACTCAGTAAAGCAGTTACACATTAAATAGAAAAATAGGTAGGAATTGTAATGGCTAATAATGCTTTCATTTTTATCCAGGATATGGAGAACAAGATTCGCTCCACACTGAATGAAATCTACTTTGGGAAGACCAAGGACATCGTCAACGGCCTGAGGTACTGCTACATAAGCTTCCTGCCTGATGGGATCAGTGTTTTTTTTGTTTTTTTTACAGTTCTTTCAGTCAGCTGCTCTACTCTTCTGCTTGTTTCAGCCTTGTTGACCTGTTCAGCATTGATGTTTTCTTGCCTCCTGTGTTTCAGTCTCAGCCCTTTAGCTGATTATTTGATTCTGCTATTGCTGCCCCTCTATTCAGTTTCATTTCGTTGTCTTTTCACTACAGCTGCTCCTTCCCTATACACAGAAATGGGACGCTCGATGCCGACGTTTCAACGCTGTGTTTAGCTCATGAAGTGCCATTAATTCCTCCTGTGCATTTCTGCCTATATTTTTGCCGCAGTTTAAGGAATATAAGGACTCTCATATCCTTAATGTCCCAGCATTTCATTTATTTTTATCATGGCTTGCACCGCATATAAAACACTGGGACATGACCACAAGGTAATTAACACCACACACGAGCATGAAGGCTGGCCACGGCATCGCCCACTTGGATAGGTTACGTAATAGGCTCTATAAAGATTTACCGCAGAAGTCTAAATTAGCCATTAGTTGCTGCTTGTAGATTTGACTGACAGTGTGTAGAGCAAACCCAGTGACACTGTAGTCTCCTAGAAAGCTCAGGTCATGATCAGCAGTCACAGCACATGTCTCAGCTGTTTTTAGGGACTTTTTGAAACTCACAGTACCTGCAGAGCAACTGCGTATGCCAATGTATACATCAAAAGCTTCCTCCCTGATGCATTTGTTCCAAAGATACATGATCCACTAGTTTATTGCCAGGAACAATGATTGGCAAAAAAATACCCGTCTATACTCAGAACAAGTGTGAATGACCCCCCCGCCCCAAGTCTAGGGAGGTAATTTACTAAAAAAAAGAAAAGAAAAATAAGCAGACTGCCCAAAAATAGCTGACAAATATTTTTTTTAATGTAAATTTTTACATATTACAAATGTAGACATAATTACTTGATTTTCTCTTATTCATCTTTATTTTCTATAAGCCTAATTAGCTACATTCATTCACATTTCATTCCAACGTAGACAAAATATCTTCCACAAAGGTCAGAAATTGTCACCGTGGAGATGCGTGTCAGATTCTTTCAAAAGCTTGATATTATTCCGGCACAATTGCTTCGAACGTTTCAGTGTTTCGCGAAGCCTTACCTGAAGCCATCAGTACCCATAGCCTTTCCTCAATTGCTCCTATCTTTCTTTTTTGTTATTGCCCTTCATGCTGCATTTCGGCTTCCATTTTTATCAGTGTGTCTCCTCCTTTTAATCCCTCTGTCACCTCTCCTCCCTTGCTGCCTCTCCTCTGTGCTCCAGATCTATTGAGTCTTTGCGTGACAACCAAAAGTACTGGCAGCTCCAAAAGGAGCTGTCACAGGTGCTCACCCAGCGTCAGACCTCGATTGAAAAGGGGTCAAAGGTACAACCTGGCATGGAGAAGTTTGTATATGTGGGTGTGTCTTTCTTTGTGTGAAGGTTTAGACCTTAGGAATGGGGACATAACCTCAATAACACTGAAAAATGGATCCTTATAGTTTCTGTAAGTCATTATTTACTGGGAGATTTTTGCCTTTATTTAGATACAGTAAGAAAAGATTTTTATAGGGAAAAATATGAGGGGAATGACATGCAGCAAAGGTCTGGCCAGTTTAACCAGTGACTCTGCTGAAGCCATACCCAGTCTGCCTTCAGGTCATTTTTGTTGTTTTTATATATAATAAAAATAAGAACAGCCTATAAAGATTTTTTTTTTCCTATAGACTTTATGTATGTATGCTATTAGAAGTATTTTTGCATGATCGTCATGCAGTGTTGAAGATTGAGCAGCTGTATAGTCACGTTGTCCAGGTTTTGTTTACCTTTGCAATCAACAGTTGATCTCTGAGGGAGTAACACACTAACCAAGTCGAGTATTCAAATGACTCACTCGCGTGTTGTGTTGCAGTTTGTTGCCCTAATAAGGTTTTCTAAAATGGAGTGTTTACTCAGCATGTTGCACTGAAAACACAGTGTGTGTGAAAGCACAGCACCGAAAAGAAAACGGGGAAATGGATGATTAAGGGCATTTTCGAAAGAATAAAGAATAAGTGAGTATGTTCACATACACTCACTAGAGACTGTGTTAGGCACACCTTGCTAGTATTGGGTTGGACCTCTCCCTCCAGAACTGGCCTTAGTTCTTCGTTGCGTGATACTTGTTGACATGATAGCATCACAGTTGCTGCAGATTTATCAGCTGTACGTCCATGATGTTAATTTCCCATTCCGCCACATCCCAAAGGTGCCATATTGGATTGAGATCTGGTGACTGTGGAGACCATTTGAGTACAGTGAACTCACTGTCGTGATCATTTGAGCTTTGTGACATGTCACGTTGTTCTGCTGGAAGCAGCCATCAGAAGATTGGTACACTTTGGACATAAAGGGATGGATATGGTCAGCAATAGTACTCAGGCATGCTGTGGTATTTAAACAGTGCTTGCTCGGTACTAAGGGGCCCAGAATGTGCCAGTAAGATATCCCCACACACACACACACAATTGCACTACTCCCACCTTGTGGGCAGGATGGCTCCATGCTTTCATGTTTACACCAAATTCTGACCCTTCCATCTGAATGTCGCAACAGAAATCGAGACTCATCCGACCAGGAAATCCAGTGTAGTGTTGTCCGGTTTTGGTGACCCTGTGTGAATTGTAGCCTCAGTTTCCTGTTCTTAGCTGACAGGAGTGGCACCGGGTGCGGTCTTCTGTTGCTGTAGCTCATCTGCTTCGAGGTTTGTGTTGTCTTCAGAGATGCTCTTCTGCATACCTTGGTAATAACAAGTGTAACAAGCGATTATTTGAGTTACTGTTGTCTTCCTATTAGTTCGAAGCAGTCTGGTCAGTCTCCTCTGATATCTAGAGTCAACAAAAGGCATTTTCAGCCAGAGACCTGCCGCTCACTGGACTTTTTCTGTTTTTGGACCATTCTCTGTAAAACCTGGAGATGTTGTACAGATAGATCAGCAGTTTCTAAAATATTCAGACCAGCCCATCTGGCACCGACAACCCCGCCACGTTGCTGCCATGTGATTGGCTGATTGGATATTTGCGTTAATGAGCTTATCTATGAGTGTTCGGTGAGTGTGAAGTCTATAAATTTGTTCTTTCTCTTAAAATGTCATGGGGTCATAATAGTGCTACAAGATGTGCTAAAAATTCAACTGCATGGCAACAAACAGCTGTAACTGTTGGTCATGCATGCAGTGTGTATGCATCTAACATGTTGTGATAACCATATATGATCTCTGTAGGGAGAAGATGGTTAAAAAAAAATCTCCCCACAGAGAGGAAGAACTGAATTGTTACTAATACATTTCTTACAGCTCAAGTGTTTGTGTGTCACTGGAGGAATGTTTCTGTGCCCTTTTGCTGTTTTCCTGCTTGATTTTTGCACAAACTGACTTTCTCTCCTCCCTTTTTGTGTCTCCTCCACACAGGAGTGTGCAGACTCTGGCTGACAAGTCAAAGCAGGAGGCTCTGAAGGTCGACCTGATGGAGGCACTCAAACGCAAACATAACAGCTAGAGATGCTACTGTCGTTTTCCTCTCTCGCTCTCTCTCTCTCTCTGACTCTCTCACACTCTCTCTGGCTCTCGCTCTCTCTCTCTCTCTGGCTCTCTCTCTCTCTTGCTCTCTCTCTCTCTGTCTCATCTCTGCCATCTTTTCTCTGTTTCTTTCCGTCTCTTCCTTCATGCCTGTTTCAGTGCTGCACTCTTGTTTATTTGTGGAAAAACAAAAAAGGAGAAATGCTTAGCTTTTTTTTTTTTTCTTTCTGTCTGGTTTTGTTTTCATGCATCTTATCTGCCATGAAGCCATTCACTCACGCTCTGTTTGTCTTCTCCCCTCTTCTGTCTCTCTCTCTCTCTGTACCATGTTATGATTAGTATGATTAGTATTATCACGGTTAATGATAATCTCGAGGGTCATTGTAGTAATAAACCCTGATGTTCTCACAGCTGATGTGTCCTCAGTCAATTTGTAACGAGCGACTCTGGCCCTGCTCTTCCCCAGTGACGAGGACACAGACTGTGCAGTAGGTGGTGGAGATTTGGCAGTGGTGTCATTATGTTCATCAAATTATACTCTTGCACCTATTTTTGTCTGACACCCCCACCCCACTGATATATTTGTATAGAATTAAAGCTGTCCGTGTATAACGAGTGGTTATTCTTCTGGGCGATGTAAATGGTGCAAACGTGAGGGCGGCCTTTCTGTGTGAACAAGAAGGTTTTTACACTGTCCACATGCATGTGAGCCTTTGTGGAGCTGCAGAGCGTGGAAATGTAAACTTCTCAACATAAGGATGGACTCTTATCACCGGGTACACCCTCATCATAATCAACCCAAACACACACACACACACTGTATAACATGACAGTTGCTTCCCCTTTGTTCAGCCTGTTCACGTCTTCTCTCTCCTCACCTACTATGTCTTTGTTGGGGGTCACAGTTTGTCTTGGTGTCACAGTGGAAACCTGTGTTTCCATTTTGGAGGGGAATCTTTGTTGTATTTTTTTTTTTTTTTGTTCGTTTTTATTTTGTAAAGCTTATGACTCATATTGTATTAGAGCCTCCAGCAACAATAAAAATTGTAAAAAGCTACACTTGCTGTGGTTGTATCCTTTCTGTGAAGATGCTGGACAAATGGAAAATCATCAAATGGGAAATTTTAAGAAAAAAATTGCACTATTTGAACTCCCAAACCCTTTAGCTTTGGTCTAGCACTGAATGTTTAGCAACAGTATGCATGCGTACATGTTTATTTTTTTTAAAGACCTTACTGCTTAATAGGCTTAAAGTAAAGTGGGCATGCTAGGCTGCAGGTCCATCAGTAGTTGTTGACCACTTAGTGTTTTTCATACTGTCACTTTAATGATTTCTGGGGCTTTTAAATTTGTAATTGTGCCTTTCCTCGCTGAAGCACCTGCAAGCAGCGTCGTGATTTGTTGAGAGGAAGGGCTCTTTGAGCCAGTCAAGTTCTTCCAACTTGCTTTGTCTACTTGGGAAAGGGTCAGAAAATAGTCTTCCCCAAATTGTTCCCTGGAAGCAGGGAATTGTCCAAAAGTCTTTGTAAGTTGAAGAATTAATATTTCCCGTCACTGGAGCTAAAAGGCCCAGGTCAAAGCCTGTAAAAAAAACAATGATTAAGAGGTGTAACCAAATACACTGCTCCAAAAATAAAAACACATCAGACCTCAATGGGGGAAAATACTGGATATCTATATTGATGTGTGTTAGGAATTAGAGAATGCCACATCGTTTGATGGAAAAAAAACTCAACTTAAAACTCAAAAAATGATGCGGCAGGTTAGTCCGTTTGACTAAAATGTCAGTGCAGCAACTTAAAATGGTACTCAGTAGTTTGTCTGGCCCCCGCGTGCTTGTGTGTATACCTGACAATGTTGGGGCATGCTCCTAATCAGACAATGGATGGTGTCCTGGAGGATCTGGACCAGGGCATCACTGAGGTGCAACCTGAGGTAACTGTCTCCTGGAATTTCCTCCATGCTCCAGAGTGGAGGCACCATTTAAGGAGAAATAAACAGGTTTTCCAGCGGTATAAGATTCATTGCCAAGAAACATTGTTGCAAAAATAATAATCTACTAAACACAAATTTACATACTTTTTGTGCCAAGTTTAATTATTTTTTATGATGTGAACACATTTTAATATATATATTTTTTTTTTACATAATTTATATCTATAAAAAGAAGTAGTCATTCATTCACGCAGCACAACATGCACTTGCATAAGCACTTCCAAATCATTATGAAAAAGAAGTGAGACAAGCTACGTAAACTGTGAGCGAGCTGGCGCGAGGGTTCCTCTTTTGGCTGTGTGGATGCAGTTTGCCCACCAGGTGTCAGACACACTCAGGATATCAGCAAAGCGCCGAGTTTCAGTCCAGAGTTGCACCTTGCTGTTCTGTGGACTATCCCTGTGCATACACTTGTCATTCCCAATTTAGAGTAAAGTGAAAAGTTCCTAACTTCATCTGCACAAATGCCTCTTTTGATTCAGCGGCGCCCGTTTGTGCTTGGATGCTACTTTTACTGCTCAAGTTATGAAACAGGGTCTGGATGAAGAGCTGATGAATAAAGCCTTCAGGAAAACAAAGCGCATGAATTGCTGTACCTGAAAACTGCGGCTGAACACAAAGGACTCGAATGTAGTTGAGTGAAATGTAATGCTCCTGTTTTTAACATGAGCCCAAGAAAGCAATTTATCTCAGGTTGAAACAAGGTCAGCCAAAACCCACAATTTGAGGAATTCCGACCGGTTAATGAGCCAAGCCATTCCGGAGGTGAGTGGCGGGTATTGGGTGCAATCAAAAAGGTTCGCAGCCGTTATTAGTACTGCATTAATACTATAATGATTGTTTTCTAGTGAACTCCTTAATCCCACTCTGAATTGCGGCTGTTGTTCTGCGTTAATTAATGAAGCTTATGGGAAGTTTCCATTTATCTCTAATGGCAGGCTTTCAAGTCCTCAGACCCCTATAGAGCTTCTCTCTCTCTCTCGCTCCCCCCTCTCTCTCACACACACACAGGTTTATTATAATGAGGAGCCTCGAGGCACGGGGGGAGCAGGAGCCATTTTTATCACTGAAGCGGAGTTGCGCGGACGGAGCGGAGGTTTTGCTGCTGCTGCTGTTGTAGCAGGCGTGTGTGACTGTGTGTGTGCGTGTGTGGATGCGAGAACAGCTCCGGCCAAGGTTACTGCGGGTTAACCTCTTAAAATCAGCCGGAGTGACCGGAGAAGAGCGCGCCCGCTGAGAGCATGGCTCTTCTGCAACAAAGGGAAACTTATAGGCGGAAAGTTTAAAGAAATAAGGAGCTGCAGCATTTGCCACTTGGAGTCCCGGCGGAGCACAAACTGAGGAGCGATGCACTTCGTTAAATGGGATTTGTTGCTGTTATTCTGCTGGTGTAAACTGGTTGCACTGGTCCGGTGTTACATTGTCCACATCAGTGAGGATGCGGGGCCAGGCGCAGCGGTGGCCGGCGTGGAGCGGAGCGCACGGTGCACTTTGGATCAGGTACTGGCTCCAAAATTCACCGAGCGGTTTCTGGAGACCGAGGCGGCAGCGGGCATTGTATTTGTTTCGGACTCGATAAAGTGCACCTCGCTGCGCTCAAACCCATTCACCTTGTACACTGTGGAGGACTGCGCGGACTCCGGCTTCAGGCACCTTCTCACCAGCCAGTACGAGGTGCATGTACATGGTAGGAACTGTTCAAACATGCGTAAAAGAAAACCTCAGTGGGACATGGAGGTCCTCAGTTTGTTTAGTACCCACAATCATCACAGCTTAGAGTGCCACCAAGCAAATTCTGCTATATTTTCAGTGGGAGGTCTACTGCCTGGCCCTCCGATCCGCTGCAAAGTCACCAACAGCCCAGAGTTTTACTTCTCTGAGGGGAACTTGTTTGTCTCTGAGAGGTTGTGCTGGAGGCAGGACACCCTCTTGGAGCTGGACATGCTCTGTGATGTACTCACAGGGAGTGGACTGAATCTTCAAATCAGCCCGATCTCCATCCATTGGCGAGTGGGACAGGGCCCCTTTAGGCAGGCCCACATAGAGAAACTGTTACAGAAGGCAGCTCAGTCTAATTCAGGGATTTTGAGCAGGAGGAGGAGAAGCATCAACAACAGCCCCCAGTTTCAGCCACCGATGTATCAAGTGTCTGTGGCAGAGAATAAGCCAGCTGGGACTCCTGTTGTTGTTTTGAAAGCAGTGGATGTGGATGAAGGGGAGGCAGGCAGGCTGGAGTATTTTATAGAAGCTCTCTTTGATAGCCGCTCAAACCATCTTTTTGCTGTGGACCCGGCCAGCGGTGCTGTTTCTACAGTAGAAGTGCTGGACCGGGAAACAAAAGACACCCATGTGTTTCGTGTGACCGCAGTGGACCATGGCACGCCCCGGCGGACGGCCATGGCCACACTCACTATTACAGTCAGTGACACTAATGATCACAACCCTGTGTTTGAGCAACAGGACTATAAGGAAAGCATCAGGGAGAACTTAGAAATAGGCTACGAGGTGTTAACGGTGAGGGCCACAGATGGAGATGCCCCTGTTAATGGGAACATCCTTTACAACATCCTCAATAATAACGGGTCCAATGATGTGTTTGAGATTGATTCAAGGTCTGGTGTGATCCGCACTAAAGGCCTGGTGGACAGAGAGGAGGTGGAAGCCTATATGCTGTTAGTTGAGGCAAATGACCAAGGTCGTGACCCCGGGCCCCGCAGCGCCACAGCTACTGTTCACATTGTGGTAGAGGACGATAATGATAACGCTCCTCAGTTCAGTGAAAAACGGTACGTGGTCCAGGTGCCGGAGGATATGACCCCTAACACGGAGATCCTGCAGGTCACCGCAACAGATCAGGACAGAGGGAGCAATGCTGTCGTTCACTTCAGCATCATGAGTGGAAACACCCGTGGGCAGTTTTATATTGATGCTCAGACAGGTAAAATGGACTTGGTGAGCCACCTGGATTATGAGGCGAACAAAGAATACACGCTAAGAATCAGAGCTCAGGATGGGGGACGCCCCCCGCTGTCCAACATCAGCGGCCTGGTTACGGTGCAGGTGCTGGATGTTAATGACAACGCCCCCATTTTTGTCAGCACGCCGTTCCAGGCCACTGTGCTAGAAAATGTGCCACTGGGTTACTCCATCATCCACATCCAAGCCGTTGATGCAGACTCCGGAGAAAACTCCAGGCTGGAGTATCGGCTCACTGAAACCACGCCGAGCTTCCCCTTCTCCATCAATAACAGCACAGGGTGGATCGTAGTCGCAGCCGAGCTGGACAGGGAGAGTGTGGACTTTTACAACTTTGGAGTGGAGGCACGTGATCACGGCTACCCCATCATGTCATCTTCGGCCAGCATCAGCATGACGATCCTGGATGTCAATGACAACAACCCAGAGTTCACTCAGAAGGCGTATTACATGAGACTGAATGAAGATGCGGCCGTGGGGACCAGCGTGGTGACAGTGTCAGCTGTGGACCAGGACATCAACAGCGTGGTGACTTATCAGATTTCAAGTGGAAACACCCGCAACAGATTCTCCATCACGAGTCAGAGCGGGGGCGGGCTCATTACACTGGCTCTGCCTTTAGACTACAAACTTGAACGCCAGTACGTCCTCACTGTCACGGCGAGCGACGGCACCCGCTTTGACACCGCTAAGGTGTTTGTGAACGTCACTGACGCCAACACACACCGGCCTGTGTTTCAGAGCTCACATTACACCGTCAACATTAATGAGGACAAGCCCGTGGGTACCACCGTGGTTATAATAAGTGCCACAGATGAAGACACGGGTGAGAATTCGCGCATCACCTACTTCATGGATGACAGCATCCCTCAGTTTGACATTGACCCAGACACGGGAGCTGTCACCACGCAGATGGAACTGGACTACGAGGACCAGGTTTCTTACACGCTGGCCATCACTGCTCGGGATAACGGCATCCCGCAGAAATCTGACACAACCTACCTGGAGATACTTGTGAATGATGTCAACGACAACTCTCCCCGTTTCCTCAGAGATCACTACGTGGGTGCTGTAATGGAAGACGTGCCGGTGTTCACCAGCGTGGTCCAGGTTTCTGCCACTGATAGAGACTCTGGGCTTAATGGGAGAGTTTTCTACACCTTCCAGGGTGGGGAGGATGGTGATGGAGACTTCATAATTGAATCCACCTCCGGCATTGTTCGCACTCTGCGCAGACTTGACAGAGAAAATGTGCCTGTTTACAGCCTGCAGGCCTTCGCTGTAGATAAAGGCATCCCTGCCCTGAAAACACCAGTAAACATTCAAGTAACAATCCTAGACGTGAATGACAACCCTCCTGTGTTTGAGAAAGATGAGTTTGACATCATGGTGGAGGAAAACAGCCCCATAGGCCTCGTGGTAGCACATATCTCAGCCACAGATCCAGATGAAGGCAGCAATGCACAGATTATGTATCAGATAGTGGAGGGAAACATCCCAGAGGTGTTCCAGCTGGATATCTTCTCTGGAGAACTGACTGCATTAATAGACCTGGACTATGAGTTGAGATCTGAGTATGTGATTGTGGTCCAGGCCACCTCTGCGCCTCTGGTCAGTCGAGCCACAGTCCACATCAAACTTGTGGACAAGAATGACAACGTGCCAGTCCTCAAAAACTTCCAGATCATCTTCAACAACTATGTGACCGACAAATCAAGCAGCTTCCCCACTGGAGTGATCGGACGCATCCCCGCGTACGACCCCGACGTCTCAGATCAGCTGCATTACAGCTTCGACGTGGGAAACGAGCTGAACCTGGTCCTCCTGAACCAAAGCACAGGAGAGATCCAGCTGAGCCAGGCCCTGGATAACAACCGGCCCCTGGAGGCCTCCATGAGGATCTCAGTGTCAGGTGAGACTCTTAGATAACTCTCCGTAATCCACCTCCACTCCACCCAGTGAGTGAAAAAAGTGCAGTAATAGGAGTCCAGGCTTACAGAGGTGTATTCTTACGGTTTCTATTAACACGTAGTGTCTCTTCATTTACATTTTCTCTCCACTTCACTGGATAATGGAAGTGATGACGGCTTAAGTGTGTCTCTCTTGGCTTGAGTATTCCAGCATGATTCTCCTATAATAGAAATATTCATGAAGGAGGATTAATATTCAGCGCAGGATATTTGTAATTCACTCCACTTTACAGGAAAAATCACTCGGAGTCACAAAGGTGCACTAAAGTATTTTGATTCTTAATTTTTTTTCATTTGGTTCATTTAATAGGGGAGTTGTAACACATGTATTTGAGTCCTCTGATTATATACACAATCCTGATTTAACTCTGTCTATTTTCGAGATATAAATAGCTGTTTGTCTGAGCATGTCTGCGTATCCTGTGACTCTAGTGAACAGTCTCCAGTGGCAGACTGATCATCATCTGTCCCATAATTGCCCGTCGTGCCCACTCCCTCATACAATGAAAGGCATAATTCAATAACGGTTGCTGTCTACAGCTTTTTTTTTTGTCTGAATGAAGATCTGATGTGTGTTAAGTGGTATTTTTTTTCTAATTTAACAGAAATGCTGACATTCAATAGCAGTCAGATGATTGAAGGCTGATGATGCTGCTTTAAAGATGCTTTTAAATCACATAAGTTAGTGTGGATGAAATTTGCTGATGCATCCGTTTACGAAATGGGAAAGGAAATATCACACGGATCTAAAATGAGCTTCAGATATTCTTCGCTGTTCTCTTTTTCTTATTCTGCATGTCCTGAACTGTCTGAGTTCAGTGCACCGTTCATTTTGCGTGCCAGCACAAATTACAGAGTTTTATTTGTTCCTTTAATGTGATTGAACCTGAATTGCACCCAAAGAAAGTGTGTGTGTGTGTGTGTGGGGTGGGGTGGTGGGTGGAGAGTGGTGATGGGAAGGAGGGGTCATGGTGGTGTTGTTTTTACCCTCTGTTAGAGCTCTGCTGGAGCTTATTTGACGCAGTGTGATCTGCTGTAAATCTGCCTTCTCTTTGACCTTGGCACAAGCTAAGAGAGAGGGAAAGGAGCCGGGAACATTACTAAGAGATTGGACATGAAGGTTAAAGATGAAAAAAGCAACTTAACAAGAAAAGAGCAGATTACGGCTGGCAGAAATCTTCATGCTGGTCTTCTCTGATGGCACTGGAAGTGTGTATTCACTGACATCTGAGTGTTGCACTTACTGGTTAGCGTGGGTAGTCGTTTTGATAAATTTGAGCTGAGCTTCGCCTCTCCGGAGAACAATGGTGAGCCGTCGATTAAGGGGCAGGCGCTTGAGCTCATACCAGGCTGTGGTTGGGGGTAACAGCTGTGACTCCACCAAAGACCAATTAGAGGCCGTGGTCCCCCCCAGTGCATCCAGCACCTGCTGGGGGTTTATGTGTCAGCACCCCTGCAGGAGACAGAAGAAGATAGTGGAAGGCTGGAGGACAGAGGGCAGGTGGAGGGTTTTGTTTGCTTGTATGTACACTGGAAAATACAGTGGTACTGTAAAACAGCAGAAAAGTCATTAGACAGGAGCTGTTGGAGGAGGAGATGGGGTAGGAATATGAGCTCCTTCTATAGATGCTGCTGACCCCAATTTTCAAAGGCTTCCCCCTCCAGGGACCTCCCAGGTCTTCCTATTATCTGTCTCTTTATGCTGCTGTTTAAGAGGCCCCTTATGATGAACGATTTTTGATGGGCTCCTTTGTATGTTGTTGGACGGTGATTAACATCCTTTCTGAGCACTGCTCCTCACACTGAAATAGATGTAACAGTTCAAATATGGCAGCACTTTGTTTAAAGTTTAAAGTGTTTCTTATACACAATCTTTGGGAAGGTAAACTTTAAGTAATCTGCACAATCACCTCAAAGTTCAGCTTGGTAAACTGATCCATTCGTTCTCCTTCAGAACTCATTATTACTTATCTTTTCAAAATATAATTAACTTCACTTCCATTTGGATTGTTAGTGAGTGATCTCAAATAAAAAGTATCCAAGTTTCTGTGAACTAAATCCCATAAAGTAACAACTGAAGTGATTGTGCTTTACCTTTATGCTGCAGCCCAAACAAGTCTTAGTGAGCTGGATAATAAGGACTAAAAGGTTGTGATATTGTTATATTGACTAATATTCCTAATTTCTATACATATTGTATGTTACTTAATTATTTAAAAAGTGTAGGTAATGTATTAAAATATTCCAACAAGTAGGGCTGGGCCATATCATATCGTTCACGATAATACCGGTAAAGAAAATCTTGCCCAAGAAAATAAATTATATCATGATACGCTAATTTCATGGCGTAAATACGTCACTCCAAAACGCAGCGGATTTTGCTCACGTGGGTCATGCAGTGTTGCCAACTTTGTGACTTTGTTACTAGCTTTAGCGGCTTTTCAGACCACCCCCCCCCCCCAGCGCCTTTTTTTTCCTGCAAAAAGAGACTAGCGACAAATGTAACGAGTTTTTCCAGCGACATCGGAGAGTTCTAGAATCCTCCACTGTTGCGTTGCCGTGTTTTGCGTCTTCGTACTGCCCGTTCTTACGCTTTGGTGTCGCCCGGACCCCCAAGAGTACCGTAAGTCACATGACCTTAAGTTATTAAGGTCATGCAAAAGACTCACTTCCGTTAGGACTCACTTCCGTTAGGAAGCCTTTTGCTGTTTTTGCTCAGTATCTTTTCTGTTTAATAGCACAGCTGTGAGTGTTTTGTTATAGAGGGAAAAAGCATTAATTTATTTGAGAAGCATTATTATTTAAACATGCAATAGTTTATTTTTGAGCAATTTCTCATGTACAGTGTACATCTACAGCTGAATGTTTTAAAAAAAGAAAGTGCCCATGTGACTCAGAAGTGCCTTTTTGTTTATACCTTTTGGGAAGAAAAAATATATAGTATATACATCGTATATGGCCATTCAGCTAAAAAAATATTGTGATATTATTTTTGGTCCATATCGCCCACCCCTACCAACAAGCCACCATCAGACCAACAATATTGTACTGCCAGTATGTTTGGGATGATTTTATGTTATATAAACAAACAGGGTGCACAGCCTGTATGGTGCGGTGGTGGTGTTGGTGACTACCTTTACTAGCTAGGGCTTCAGAAAGTGGCTTGAAAAATTGACAGACAGGTGAAAGCAGACTTCAAGCATACAATGCCAGGTCATAGTGCAGCTACATTTGATTGAGATTAGGGCTGCAACTAATGATTATTTGGGTTGTCGAATAATCTGTCATTTTTTTTATCGATTAGTCGATTAGTCAACGATTATTTCAATCTGACATCACCTTGTTGTCTCTTCTCACAATTAAAATAATGACCCATAAAAATACGAGTTTGAAACCAATCAAATGTATT
>JAVDPK010018475.1:0-10147 GCA_034780415.1 Cichlasoma orientale | reverse complement strand
ACACACACACACACACACACACACACACACACACACACACACACACACACACACACACACACACACACATGCAAACTGCAGTCTGAACCATCCATTAAAAATACTGAAATCACACCAACACAATCATCTCGGACCTCCTACATCCATCACTTCTGGCAAATGGGGTGTGTTGGCAAAAGTCAATATGATGCAGTTGGTAACAAAGATGCATAAAATGAATCAGTTTAATCCTTTAAGCCGCTCCGACACGGAGACATCCCATCTTTAAGAAGACGTTTTCACTAACCTCACTCGTTTCTTTAACTATTTGGATTTCAACTTCTACTATTGCTAAGTTTTTCCTCTTGTTTCCACTAATCAGGTCAGATTTGCACCTGGAACACAAAATGAACACTGCAGTTCTCATCTTGGAGTGTAAAGAGCATCCCAGCACTCTTAAATTACAGTAACTATAATTACATTTTTTTCTTATTGTCACTCAATTTTATGGAAAAAAAAAAAAAGACCCAAACTGTGCACTGGCCAGTCTCCTAACACCCACTTGGACACGCGCACAGAGACATCTGCACACACAAAGGACATGTAGCTGTTCTTGTACTTTTTTCTAGTCTGCTTGGAGGATGCATGCATAGTTGGTGCACTTGTAGCGCACCATCTGCATGGACAAATCCATGTGGTCACAACGCCTCGGAGTTCACTCTATGACGACAAAACTCTCGGACCCTCACGTATTTGAGAAAGCAGATCGCTGGCATAAGGCTGTCAGTCCCAGACCCTCAGCATTGAGAGGCCCTAAATCCATATGAACATGTCAAAAATACACAGATACTAACAGTCTTTAAAACTAGAAAATAAACCCCTTTTTTTTTTTTTAAATAAAAATGAAAAAACAGTATCTCGTGATATGGTCCTCTTTAACCTTGAAGAGAAAACTGTTGCGTGATCCAGTGTACAAGTTTTTGTCAGGGAGTTAAATGCTTAACTAATTTCAGATGTACATTAATACACATTTAGTGTTGGTGCTTATTTACAGCAGAACTGCGTATGGGGAATTCAGCTGTAAGCAGGTACGTCATGTGTTGTTTTGCACATCTTTAAATGCTTCCCTTAAATGAAAGACATCCCTGAGTTTGTTGTTTCTGCCCTCCAGCTTCTCTCGTCATTTTTATTTTTCTGTGTCAACATGGAAAAATAAAGAGAAACATTATCTAACCCGTGGCAGCGCTTTAGGTTTTACCCATCTGAGCTACAATCATGCGTTCAGCTGCAGAGAACACCCAGGAACGATCAAACCCAGCAAGCAAAAAAAAACAAAGATCATGAATTCATTCTAAAGACTGGAGCGAAAAAGAATCCAGGTAAAGGAAACAAATACACACTTTCTCTTCACCATATACAGAGATCCAGCTGAGATTCTTTGAAAACAATCATGTGGTAAATGCAAGTGGTGCATTTTTGCGCCGTGATGCTGCTTTGACCCGACGGGCCCATAAACTGCTTTGGAAATTAATTCCATCGTGTTCTTGAACTGCGATGCAATGTGAGGCAATGCGATTCACCATCTCGCAGTGCGTTAACAGTTGTGCTTTCTTCAGCAGTTACCGCAAAGGCAAGAGAGTGAAATGTTCTTTAAGTCAGGGACACAAGAAAATTGAGGCAGTGCTGAGTGTTGTGTGACGCTGAAGAAAAGGAAAATTTCAGTTCTCTGCCACGCGAGCCAGAATTAAAAATAAATAAATAAAACAGGACTTAACAAAATGTTATTTTAGAACAATATTTTTGTCAGCTTATTTTGGTATTTTGCATAAAGATGAAGACAGGAGATAGTTTTAATGATGAATAATGTATTTTCCACCACCAGACCTGCTGAAAATTAAACACTACAATTCAGAGAGCTCACATAAACTTTCAGTGGTCACATTTCAGGACAGCAGGCTGCGGATTTCTCACACAACTTGGATCCGAAGATATTATCAAGCTTTCTTTGGCTCTTCTCTATTAAGGAAAAATATTTACTACATATGAGTTTTCTTCTTCTTTTTTTTTAAATGCGTGATAAAGCTGCTCTGCCATCTCTGTCACCTCAAGAAATCCTGGAACAGTGCTGCATTGGCTGTGCATCATTTGGCCCCTTAAAGGAACAGTAGGAGGAGCAATAGCATCTGTCGCCAAATAAAGAGTAACCTGACTATGTTATGAATATGAGAGCTGCATTATGCAAGACCTTGAAGATATCACAGCCATATACTGCAGTTGTTAAAAAGACTGAGAGGATATTATCTCCATGGTGCCAAAATAAATCTCTGAGCTAAAGGTATTATTTGTTATGTCAAAGAGCTCACCGTGCGGCGACACTTGTTAATGCTTTGTAATTTATGAAATGGTTATTTACAGGCTTTGAATCTGTAGCACGGAGTGGAAAGAGGGGTTTTGGTTTAATTGCTGTGGAGCGGAGTACATGACAAGGCCCAGGAACTGGAAAGAAGCCAGATCCCTCCACTGTCGGGCACTAATAACACATCACGGTGACAGAGATGCGCCTCCTCTCTACCTTGCTGTATCGATCTCCCATCTTGCTGTTAATAGTCCTGTTAAACACCAGCTCTCGGCTCTTTACTGTGTCCAAGCCCACTTAACAATGAAATCGCCCCTCTCCTTTTAAAATGCCTCAAAGGCAGAGAAACAGCCGGGGGCAAAACTGTTGGATTAGGTGCGGGAAAACCTCCTGTTTTTTTCTTTTAATCAATCCGTATAATACTCATGAAGGTCAGCAAGGAATAAAAAGATGAGCAACAAAAAAAAGAGACGTATCAATCAAACGTTTTTTTGTTTATAGACACGAAGCTGACCAGAGTGTTTAGCATTTAAAGGGGCTGCACGGTGGCTAGCACTGTTGCCTCACAGCAAGAAGGTCTTGGGTTTGAATCCATCATCTGGCTGGGGCACAGTGCCATAGCAGTGACACAGCCTGAGTCAAATGGAAGCACAAAAGTAGCCTTGCTAGTGTTTTCCATGCAGCTCTTCAGGCGCTGCACAATATTGTCACACAGTAAAACTGAAAAATATTTCCTACCCGGGATGTTGCATCTTGGTTTGAGCTTTTTAACTACTTGCCCCAAAGCCCCCCCTTTCCCACCACGTAACCACATCAGTAATTTCCATCCACCATTTACTCTTCCTGTCATATGGATGCAGCTCGCAGGTGCTCCGGTGATGCTCGGTTGAGTCATTTATTTACATTTGGGTCACACTAGCTGCTAGTGTCCTCATTCTTAGCCTTAGCCTGGTGTGTTTTTGCCTCGAATGGTGAAGTGGTGTTCCTTTCACCTTTAGAAAGCAACAGTTTTCTTGCCTAGTTTGCAAAGTACTGTGCTTGGTTGGAGGTCGCTGAAGTAGATCGTCATTGACGGTATCGTGGTATACCCACTTTCTTTAAGATGCTCCACCAAGTCTGCTGTGCTACTGTTTCTGTGTTCAGCTGCTAGTGAGGGGAGGGGTTTCATTTTTAGTGAGTGAAATTGTAGCATTAGATACCTGCTCATCAGTTACCTGATTAATTAGCACTTAATCCTCTTGCCCCCAAAACTCTAGCTCCAAAAAACCAAAGTGATGATGGTCATAGGTTCAAAAGCAGACAAACCAACACGTACCAAGGAATTTGGCACATTCCTTCACTTTCACAGCAGCATGAACTTCTCATTTAGCACCATCTAGCATATTCCTCTGATCTTACATTTACCGTCTAGCTGGAGATATAAAAAAACAACCAAAAAAAAAAAAATCAAGAAAACAAACAATGGACTCTGATACTGTGCAAAGTGGAGCTTTAAATAAGGCATGGGTACAATTCTCCTATGGTAGGATTAAAAAAAAAAAAATCACAGAAGAATCTCTAATGTATAGTAAATGAGTGTGTTTACGCAGTAAACAATGCATTAGGTAATTGCAAATGTGAGAAGAGATGGAGGAGTGAGTCAAGGCAAACAATTGCTCCCCATGTAGTGCAGACGTCCAGGGGGAGTCCAAGTCTTTAGTCAAGGACTTGTGTTTTATTAGTTGAACGATATAAAACATGACAAAATGCCTACTCAAAGAGTATCAAAGATTTTCCACCCTTCCCTTGGGGACCATGTATATAGGGCAAGAGCTCCACGCAGCTCTTTCACTTTCTCTCTCCCGCTCCTGTGAAGGCATCGTCGGAAACAGACTAAGAACCTCTCCCGTCGACAACCGCCCGTTCAGCAGGAGCCCGCTCGGTCTGTGAAAATGAGCTTTTTTTTGGTAATATTACCTTAAAATTCTGTCTTTTTAAATGTAGTTATATTAATAACTCCCTTTAATCTCACTTTAACTAAAAGTGTGCAAATAGCTCAGAGCTTAATTCAAACCCAGTCATGTGCCAGCCACCAAAGAAGAGGTAAAAGCAATTTGTCGCAATTTGCCAACCCTTTGTTACAAATCCACATTAGACACCCACCCCACCCTGAAAAAAAAAACACAAACCCACACAGTCTACTTGTGTCATGCTGAGATAAGAAAGACAAAAACTGATACAGTAAGCATACGTGTGTTTGAACTTTGAAACTTTCTTGATGGTTTGTTCTCTCTCCTGCTGTAGCACAACTCCAGTTTAGCAGAAGAAACAGCATTTGAGAAACTAAACAGGAGCATAAGTGCAGTGTTTGTTGTTTTTGATTTCACTGATGCTTCAGGAAGGAATTTCTAGCTTTGGCGGTGAGGCTTTGAAGAGTTTTCTTAAAGGTGTGCAATGTTTTTCTTGTCTCAAAAGAGCATTTGATTTTTAGTCATCCTGCTAATGTCACGCACACACAAAATTTACCACACACTCGCAGACGTACTTAGACATCAGAGAAATATTACATTAAACAGTTTATTTACCGGGCCAGGTTTTAGGATTATAAATGTTCATATATTTATATAAAAAAATGGAAAAGTCAACTAACAGTGCTCTTTGGTGTATGTATATACCCCCTCACAGCCACCCAAATTCTCCTTCATCACCTTCACTCTCAGTGTCTGCAGATCCTTCCAAAAACTGATAGACTAATTTTAGTGGTGATCATGAACAGAGACATCCTTGGTTTGAGTGTGGCCTCATTTCCCTTGACTCTGCTGTCAGCTATGGGATAAAGGAAATGCCCATGAGGAAAAAAAATACTGTGCATAACAGCTGGATCTTAAGACTCAGATTTATTTAGTTATCCAAATAAAGTGGGCTGATTTTAATTACATCATTTTCCTTAGAGGACTGTGAGATTCAGCTAAAAACTCATTAAAGGTACAGTCAGTCATTTTTTGAGGTTATTAAATAGGAAAAAGAATATTCTGTTCATAAATATACATTGATTAGTGTGTAAATACCTCTTCCAACAAATTGATGTGTTCTCATAAACTTAGAATGAATCCATTAAAAATACATAGCTGCCATGTTGGCCTGCCATCTTGAATACAGTAACCGAGATGGACGTCATTGTTCCACCTAATCGTGTTTTACATACAGTATGTGGCTAGGGACCAGTCCCATATGTAGCACGCCAAAAATGGAGAAGATGAGAAGTCGTAGGCGTTCACGTGCTGTGGAGGCAAATTTTAATTCATCCTCTTCAGACTCAAAATATGAAGGATCACGTTTTATCATCTGAGAAGGGTTCTCCTTCATCAAAGAAGTGAAAATGCAAAGGACAGAGACAACGCGATCATCATCTGGATAAAATATCATCCTCTGGCGCCTGGATGGCTCAGGGGTGGAGCAGGCGACCACATTCATATGCCGCTTTGCGGTGGGGGCGGCGCGAGTCCCGGCTTGTCGCCAATTTACCCCGTGTCCTCCCCTGTATCTTTCCCCTATTTCCTGTCCCCTCTACACTGCCGATAAAAGCTGCTGTAGCAAAAAAAAAATCATCCTCTTCCTCCTCTCATCAAGCCTCATCTCCTGAACGGAAGTCACGGCTCTAACAGACGAAAATGTCCCTAAACATGCTTATTTATTCCCGATATTGTCGCCATTACTTCCTGTCAGCAGATCTGACGTGTGACCCTCCTGTCTCTGGACATTTGACAGTGAGCTTGCTAAACAACACTAGCTGGCTATCAGCTAACATTATGCCAGCTAATATTAGGCTCAAATTTCGTAAAAATCACACCTTCCGTCTGATAAACAGTTTGACTACATTCTCACATTGTATGAGAGTTTGTTCACAAAGCGTCCAAGTCCAACAAAGTTAGATCCACTTCCAGGAAAGTTTCAGCAATGCCGGCTCACAGCAGCGCTTACCGACAGAAAGGTTCAGGACATCCTCAGTATCACCGTCACAGGACAGAAGTGACTCATCGGCTCATATCAGACTCCTTTCTTAAAGGTTTACAGCCTGAGGTAAACAGCAGACTGACAGCCTACTCTCACTACGGGTGAACAGCAGTCAGAGTTGTTTGTCCTACAGTGGCCACTGTAGTTAGGATTATGCACTTGAATTGGAAGGAGTAAGAAAATAGAATTCAGTTAGCTGCAATCTGCAATCCAGTAACACTGTGGCATTACTTTATTAATGCATCACAAAGTTGAACATATTTTTTAAAAAATACTATAAAAAAATTAAACCATAAAAGGAATGTGTGTTGTCCGAGCTTTCGCGGGATTTCGAATGTTAAATGATGAATATACATCCCACAGAATACACATATTGTATGTGTTTACTACATCTCCTGCAAAGACGGCCTCTTGACTTTGCTATAAAATGCTGCTGAACTTACCTTTTCAAAGTGTTGCACAATAAAATGACATTTTTTCCCGCTGATGTGCGTTATTCATCACTGGAGTGATTTCTGGCTGTAAAACTGGCGCTCTGACTCCGTTCATGTCGTGTTGCCAAATGATTCATAAACTCTGCTGAGCCTGCAATTTGCTGAAATGTGAACATTTTTCCTCCTGAAATGTTCACCATCATAGCTCCGTTCTGAATTATAGCATTCCTGAAGGTGGCAATCATGTTGCTACATTAGTCATCCTAATTTGACAAAAAAAAAAAAAAGAAAAAAAAGAGAAAGGACAGAGAATGACAAGTCTGTCATGAACTTCTTTACAAATTGACTTCTACTTTAAGGAAATAAAATTATAAAATGTACATATTGTTTCTTGTCTTATAAAAAAATAAACTCACTCTGACTGCAACAGCAAATCAATATCTTTGGAGTAAAACTATATTTCCATCAGTACCGAAGCTGCTGCTGGTGTAGGTGATCTTTGTTTCTTTATTGAGTTATTTGAAAAGACTCAACAGAGAGATGAACGATAAAGTGAAAAAAAAGTGTTTCTCCCAGTGAGGGCCCCTGAGGCTCAGCGCTCGGATCCCTCACCACTACGCAGGACTCGTCATGCTTGTCATGTCAATGTTCCTTAAGGTTGCTTCATCTAAAAGGCTGGGAGGGACGGAGGTGAAGAAGTATTCACATGTGAAGCTCTCGCTGTAAGCTAGAGCCTTTCCCATACAGCCATTATTTTCATCTCTCAAACAAACATTTGATTAGATGAGAAAGTGACTACAAACTACCAAATGAAGGGCTTCACATCTAAAAAGCACAGTGGTCACTTCTGCAGCAGAAGCTGCAAGTGTTGTTATAGGTTACCTTAACCTTAGCTGTGACGTTTCTATTTCACAGTCAAATTTCTTGGTGTTGTCTGTGATTCTGCTTCAGGGCCACAGATACCCTGAGTGGCAGAGGTGTGATAGGTTACTTTATAGTTTGGTGATGCAGGCTACTGAAAAGAGGATGTGCACCCTCTGGTGCATGCATGTATGCTTGTAAGTGTTTGTGTTTGGGAGAGAATGGCAAAGAAAAAGTTAGTGATCCATCCAAGTCAGTTTTCTGGGACTGATGGTTCATTCCAGACATCCAAAAATGTGCATTCAATAGGACTTTATACCCACATTGTAAATCGTGGATTCAAGCATGTTGCCAAAAACCTTCACTCACCCATCCAAATCACTGAATTCAGGTGTTCCATGGCCACAGGTGTATAAAATCAAGCACCCTAACCCTAGGCATGCAGGTTCACAAACATTTGTGAAAGAATCGGTCACTCTCAGGAGCCGTGATAAGATGCCACCTCCATCCATCCATCCATCCATCCATCCATCCATCCATCCATCCATCCTCTTCTACTTATCCAATTCAGGGACACCGGGGAGCTGGAGCCTATCCCAGCTGCCATAGGGTGAGAGGTGGGGTACACCCTGGACAGGTCACCAGTCGCAGGGCTCACACACAGAGAAACACACAGCTATTCACACTCACAATTATACCTGTGGATCACCAATTAACCTAACCCAACTAACTGCATGTTTTTGGACCATGGGAGGAAGCTGGAGTACCCGGAGATAACCCAATCACTACAGACCTCCAAACTTCACGTGGCCTTCAGATTAGCTCAGGAACAGTGTGTAGAGAGCTTCATGGAATGGGTTTCCATGGCTGAGCAGCTGGATCCAAGCCTTACAACACCAAGCGCAATGCAAAGTGTCAGATGCAGCAGTGTAACGCACGCCACCAATGGACTCTAGGGGAGCGGAGACGTGTTCTCTGGAGTGACGAATCATGCTTCTCTGTCTGGCAATCCAATGGATGAGTCTGGGTTTGGCGGTTGCCAGGAGAACGGTACTTGTCTGACTGCATTGTGCCATGTGTAAAGTTTGGTGGAGGGGGGATTATGGTGTGGGTTGTTTTTCAGGAGTTGAGCTCGGCCCCTTAGTTCCAGTGAAAGGAACTCTTAATGCTTCAGGATACCAAGACATTCTGGACAATTTCAAGCTCCCAACTCCATTTGTGCTCCAGCCCGACTGCACCACCAGTGCACAAACAATGTCCAAAAAGACATGGATAAGCAAGTTTCATGTGGAAGAACTTGACTGGCCTGCACAGAGTCCTGACCTGAACCTGACAGAACATCTTTGGGGTGAATTAGAGCAAAAACTGCAAGCCAGGCCTCTTCATCCAACATCAGTGTCTGACCTCACAAATACGCTTCTGGAAGAATGGTCAAAAATTCCCATAAACACTCCTAAAACTTGTAGAAAGCCTTCCCAGAGGAGCTGAAGCTGTTATAGCTGCAAAGGGTGGGCCGACAACATATTAAACCCTACGGATTAAGAATGGGATGTCACTCAAGTTCATATGTGTGTGAAGGCAGGCAAGCCCTCATGGATGGCAGTATAGTGCATTTTTCCCCTCTATAGGTGCTGACGGACTCTCTACAGAGGCAACAAATACCTAATATTAGCACATATTGTATATTAGAAAATTTATTCAGTCAAGAAAACCTAATGAGAAAAAACACTGAAGGAACTGTTTCACTGATATCCTGTGTGGTCAATTTTAAATGAAGTAAAAAGACAGAGATGCTGACAAGTCAGTATTCAAACACTACTATATATGTTTACCACTGTGGCTCATTGCCCTGCATGGCTTAATATAAGTGTTCTTTTTCCACTTGAGTGTAAGACTTAACTTCCATGACCCACTGTGTTTTCATTTATAGAGTTGAAGTGCTTCGGGCCCTGTAAAGAATAGATATATCAGCACATGTTTCAGTGTTTCCTTCTTCCCAGCAGGAGGAACCTATCGTCAGCTATAGCCTATTCCACAATGCTTTCAGATGAAATCTGAGTAAACGTTTTCTTCTTTTTAATAAGGTGTTAATATATTAGCTTTAATGCAGATAAGTGTTTTGGGCTAACATACCTAACACAAAGCAATATTTTGTATTTTCCTTCCGTGTGATAATTACATTTAAATGTGTTAATCCACCACTGGATTCATTTGCAAAATACTTGCAGCTTTCGGATACCCTGCAGGAGACGTGGCCTCACATTGTTGCAGTTCCTGCTGGTCACCAACAGAGGCTGATAAAGGTCATGCGTAGCTCAATGCCCTCTGGAGTACATAGTGATACACTGTTGAACATATTAAGGTAATGTGATATTTACAGTCTGCTGTGTGTCCTGTACTGGTTCCAGTCTCTCTTCAGCTTTCCTTCAATTGTTTCCAGTTTAATTGCTTTCCTGCCCCCTGAATACCCTTCTCTCTAGTCTGCCTCGCTGTCCTGTCTCTCTTTTCTTTTTCTCCTCCGCAC
>JAVDPK010018474.1:0-10147 GCA_034780415.1 Cichlasoma orientale | reverse complement strand
ACTATCGGATCGGATTGCCTTTTTTATTTCTGTCCGATATCCGATCCAGTAATTTAGGCCAGAATCGGACCGATACCAATACTGAATATCGGATCGGCGCATCCCTAGTGAAAACAGGGTCTTGGTGTTGCCTTCATTGGAGGAAATAAGGTCAGAGTAGTAGGCAGATTTGGTGTGAGTGATTGAGTCTTTATATTGTGATAAGTGAGATTTGTACATGTCTTTATGGAGACGCTCTAATAGACGTCCTTTGGTTTTCAATGACCGGAGTTCAGGGGTAAACCAGGGTGCAGAATGAGTGAAGGAAACAAACCGTGTTTTCATTGGGGCAAGAGAATTGAGCATGTCAGTTAAACGTGTTATATTGAGCAGCCAAAACATCTGGGGTGGAAGAATGGTCAAGAATCAGCGTACTAGCAATATTTGCAGAGAGGATATCCAAGTTGATGTCCCTGGTGTTCCTGTATGAGATGGGCCGTGGTGCTTTAGTTAGGGAGAGACAGAGTAAAACACTGAATGAGAGCAAGAAATGATCTGTAAAAGGAAGTTTGTCTGCAGAGCAGTTGGAAGGGGTGAGGCCAGAGCAACAAATTAGGCCCAGATTATGTCCTTAGGTGTGAGTAGGGAAATTGGTGAACTGATTATGTTCAAGAGTGAACGGATGTTAAGCAAACTGAAGTTAACAGCGGTGGAGGCATGTTTGACAGACGATTCGCCAACCTGGCTGGGCTGGCCAACAGGTTGAGATAAGCAGACCGGGTGGCATTTCTGCGAGGCTGACAAGTGGTGGACCAGATGGAGTGTATGGGTTTTGACGTGTCGAACTGGGAATTCTGGCAAGACCCACGGTGAATATATCTCTGGCGAGGCAGGAGAGCAATCTCTGGGTGGAGACGCAGCGTCACCAGCGGCGATTCGCACAGGTGCCAGCGAAGTCGAAGGAGCTCAGCAGCCATATATTGAATGAGATTTGACATTGGTTGGATGAGAAGTTGTAGAAGAGTCCAGGCATGGGCAGGCCAGATGCAGATCCGGCTGGCCCACATTATGTGGTAGGTGAGGTCACGGAACAGGTTAGTCTTTGGCGGCCAAGCCAGTGCTAGCCCGACTGGGCAGAGACACAGTGAAACAATAACTGGAATGATGTGTATCACAGGAGAAGGCAGCTCATGTGTACAAAAATTAATTTGGCCAGAGAACACAAAACGTCGTCCAAAAAAACACATCAGAACACCAAAAAGATTACACTGGTAAGCAGCGGCAGCTAGACGCGCCAGCGTCCACTTAACCAGAAGTGAATGTTGCCATATTGTTTATTGTTTTGGCTGCACCATGTTTGTTTATTCCCCAGCTACAGCCACCTGTGTCACCATCCACCTGTCAGTCAAAGAGGCCACGCCCCTAATAATGCAAACTTTAAGCCTTAATGCAATTTAAACGAGTTATAAAAACATCATCCCCTGTACATAAGGGGGAATTATCCACAGAGACCAAAGCAGGTTCTGTATCAGGCTGTAAAGGTGTTTATTTCTGCTGGAAATTTTTAACACGGGATTCTATGCATGCACTGCATTGTTTGCACATCTGCATCTGCACATTTATTTATTTATATATGTGTAACCTGTAGCCACCTGTTTCATTCACATCGGTCTCATTCATATCCCTGTGTCCTTTGTTTTGTTTCCCTGTCTCAAGCACTAAGCCCTGTACAGATTAGTATAGTTGGTATAGTTAGTATAGTTTGTTAGTCTGTATTGTTAGTACTAGTTGTTTAATCTTTATTTGATTTTTACTTAATTACTTACTTATTTCTATTATTATTATTATTATTTTATTTCTTCTTCTGTCTGGATTCTATTTATTATGCGTACAGTGTTTCTGGATGCCCTAATTTCCTTCGGGATCAATAAAGTATCTATCAATCTATCTATCTATCGATCTATGAGGACTTACTCACTGTGGCACCTCTGCCGGGCACCAGAGGAACTGCACTTTTTTGCACTTTAGTGCTTCATTATGTGTGACAATTAAAAGCATCAAATATTTTATATTATTATTATATTTTATGTTATTATAGAGATATGGCATTTCTTAAATTTTGAGTCTTGAAAAATAATAATATAATAATAATTTGAAAAAATGTACAGACTGATATTGTGACAACTGACAACAGCACAAGTTGAACCCGAGCTCATGTTCCAACTAATAAAGCCACCCGTTACAGCACAAAGTAACCGAATTTTGTCATTAACTCTGGCTCTGACTTTGGGTAACCGGAAGTATAAAACCGAACTGCGGAAGTAGCAATCTGTCATGGCAGCCTACGTACGCTCTTACAGAAGCTTGTGGATATTCCCTAAGCCTCAATATGTCCACCTGGACTTTTCTGCTTATTTGAACTATAAAAGGCCCTGAAAATGTCCTGTGAGTAAGTGTTTTTGCCTAGTTTTGCAGAACACTTGGAACTTTCAATATCTGACAATTATTTACAATTTACTGCATTTAAAAGAGTGTATCAACATTTTTATAGGACTTCTAGCAGCAGTGTGAATGAGTGCATTTATGTGTGTTGGAGTTCATCACCCTAAACCAGTCAGTACTTTCAGGATTACGTGGGTTCTTTTAGATGGCAGAAACAATAATCATTAGTTGATATAATCATTTAGTTGGAGGATTTGGTGCAAAATTTATGCTTCAAGTTTTCCACACTAGGCTGGGAAAACCACTAAAGCTCAACCAGTAAAACCTTGCAGGGAAGAGGTGGGACTGGTTGATTCCTAACAGCTTCTGTCTTGAAGCTCCAGCTGTCAGATAGATTGTAGAAGTTGTTTGATTGCTGTATGTGTATGCTTATGCGTGTTTCTGTCTGAACATGCTGAAATCTTTCCGTGACAGCTGGAGATGCAGAGGTCACATCTGTGCAGGCCTTGATGTTTTTCTGGCTTTTGATCACGTCACAGGTGCCATTTATTCATGTGTCATGTGTCTTCTTCACTTGCTGCTGCTCATCATGTGAAAGTTTGAAATTAGGAGGTCTCCTGCTGGGATGTAATGACGTTTGCAGTCTCAGTACTTGGAGTTTTGGGAGGAAGGCTGTGCCGTTTGGAGGTTGATGCACATCAGCAAGACCGTGTACAATAAAGGCAGTGAGTCTGTATGACCTTGTGTTGTGGTCCTGGGTCCCAGTGTTTTGGAACCTTATTTTCTGTGATCCCTGGGTTTGGTTTTTGTCTTCTGTTTCTATTTTTTTTTTTTTTTTGGCCTTTTGCGGCTTTATTAGATAGTGCTTTTTGCAGTGAAGAGAGACAGGAAAGTGGGAGGAGAGATGGGGAAGGCACGCAGTAAATGGTGACTTGGTCGGGACTCGAGCCAGCGCCGTCTGCACCGCCATGCGGCATATGTGGTCACCTGCTCAACCGCTGACCCACCCTGGCGCCCCCCTATGAGTATGTTTGATCATGTTTCAGTTCTGTACTGAGTTCAGTTATCTGAGTCTGGTGTATGGTTTTAGTTATGTTTCGTTCCCTCAGTATACCTGCCTCCTGTGTCTAGTCTGCTTTCTTGTCTCAGTGTTCAGGTTCCTGCTTTACTTTGCCAGTCTTGGTCTCTGGTGTTCTGTGTTTAATTTTTACTTCATTGTCTCGTTTCTTTGATTATGTTTAGCTGTGACCCCCACCTCTTGTCACTCCCCTCGTTATCCCTCTCTGGATACACTGTCTCTGTTTTTCCCTTTGTTCCTTGTCTCGTCATCATCATTAGTTTCCCTCTGTGTGCGTCGAGGCTTCAAGTGTCAAGTTTCTAGTTCATGTCAAGGGTCAAGGTTTAGCAAATAAAGCTGTGTAAACTAACTTCCTCATCTCCTGGTGAAGTTGGTGTCCAGTCCTGCCTGCCACACAGCAGTTACATGACACCTTGTCTGATAAAAACAAGCTATTTCTTGGCATTTGTAACAGTCCAGTAAAAAAAATGTAGCTTATATTTGATTAATGAACGCACAATTTAAAAAATAAAACTAGTTCTAAAAAGTGTCTAAAACCTCTTTGGAGAGGTGCAACAGTTCTCTATGCAGGAAAAACCTGCAGTGGGAATATCACTTCCACATAAACAAAATACTGGACAAACTGATTACCTGGAAACTTTGTAACAATCAAACGCTGCATATTAATGACTTTTAAGGGCATAATTAAAAGCTTAAATATATTGAGTTTTTTTAATGAATTAAGGTCTTAATTACATCGTACCTTAAATGATAAAAGCTCAGAGTTGATTTTTTTGTAATTTTATTTTCTATTCATGGATTCCTTTCCTTTAAAAAATTTTATAAATGCAAATGAATTAATTTGCTTGATTTAAAATAAATTCTTCTTTCACAATGTTGCCCCAAATAAGGATTTGTGTCTTAGATTTGAGCCAACATTTGCTTGCCAAGTAGATGCAGAAACCACTGCACTATGGAGGCATTCTTTTTTAGTGGCATTTTATGCTGTGCAATAAAAGGAACCTTTAAGTTTAAGTATAATATTTAAACTTTTTTTGTTCTTTTTGCAGTGGTCAGTAATTACTGCATGCAATGACACAAAACAAATTAATTTACGCATTAACAAAGATGAAATGACAGATGGTTTTTGAGGAAATAATGGATAAATTAATGAATGAGAGTAAATTCTCTAATTATTTTAAATTTAAATTTCATTCATTTGCTCTTTCCTGCTCATAACGAAACATACGTCACACACCAAACTGTTAATTTAAAACCAGAGCTGCAGTGATTATTCACATGGACTCAGATTTCAGATGTCCACATTGTACTCTTTTCCATGCACAAATATGACGATTTTTGGGTTTGAGGCTCAGTGTTTGCGGTTATTATGATGCCCTTCTTATCTGATTCAAAGAAAAAGAAATTTATTTCCATCATTTTGATGTCCTTTTTGTCTCTCCATGACTTCCCATGACGTACACCCCACAACATGTCATGCCTGAGCAGCACCGTGGCCTTCAGGCTGCTGCTGTGATACAGACGTGCAGCCCAGCAGATGTGGGCAAGATGCAGCTCAGGAGTGAAAACACAGATGCCTTTCTGTGCAGAGAAAGAGGGGGAGCAGAGGGAGAAGGAGGCGTTCAGCTCCTTGTCTGACTCACTCGTCCGTGTTCCTTCGTCTGTTTACACAATAGGTCAAATTTGTGCAGCCTAAGAACCTACGAATGTGTGTTTTGGTCCCAATATTTTTGACTAGAAGAAACAGACAACTGTTGTGTGGGCTGGAGCTGTTGTGCTGCTGAGTATTAAACAGCTGATTAACCCAGCATTATCTAATGTCAATAAATGATCAGATGACTCACTGATCAGCTTTTAAACAAAAGATGTTTGTAGGTGCTAAAGCCTCAAAGGGGTGGGGGGTTCTGTTCATTTCCATTTAATTCATTCTCAACCAAAAGCCAAGAAAGCAGGAGTTCTCGATTATAGTTCATGTCCCCTAATAGAAGACTAAATATACAACTTTTTACGTTAATTGATGACCTTTGGCCTCACAGTCAGAAAGAAGTGGGCTTTTAGGTAAGGGGAGGTTAATTGAGGGGCATTCATGCAAAGCTACTCTTGTGGGCTCTCAGGAGAAAAAGGATAGGTACACTTGATGCTCCCTTGAATAATAAAAGGAAATATCTCCTGACTCACTTTGTGTTTGTCTCAGGCGTGTCGGTCCATGCTGTGATTATAATGCTGTGACTGATAATGAGAATAATGACAACAGTGGTGGTCATGTGGCAGAAATAATGTGCGAGAGAAAAATGGTGAAAAATGACCAAGTTGTGAGTTATCGTGATGGTGGCAGATTTCATGGAAGGAAAAGCATGTCTCTGGGCTGGTTTTTGTTTTTCTCCCCCCTCCCTGGAGGAGAGGAGCTCTGGGGAAAGGCCCGTCCCTGGAGGGCTGTAAACACTACATTACACCTGAGAAATGAGCTAAATGAACCTGCTGTGCTGTACTTACCCGCGCCATGTGCAGGCGGGTGTGAATTCATGCCTGTTACCAGTAAGCTTTGTCCTGATTTGCCATCTCTGAGGTGAAATGCCGACATTCATACGGAGGTTATTCTTTAGATTTTTCTGATTGACAGTCTTGCTGTCTTACAGTCCTGCCGCTCTCTTCTTCTCTCCCTCTGTTCATCCGTTTCCTCCTGTCTCCAGTTTTTTCACTTACCTCCTCCCCAGCCGTTGTCACCCACACTTTACTGCTCAGTTGGTGTGAGCTGCAGCTGTAAATAAGAGGAGTTGTCATTTTGCATTAGATGAGAGTATTGTTCTGTTTAGATGCAGTGAGCCGAGGACAAACTACATTTGAGGAGCAGTTTAAAGGACTTGGAAGCGGAGATGTGGTGAACTCGATCAACCTGCCCTGTTTAATAATTTACAAGCTTTTCAAACCGCCATGATATAAATTCATAATATGCATCACTGCCTGATGTGCTGCTCTATTCTGGCTGCTGCTTTTGCGTGCAGTGAAAATCTGATGTAGCTCTTAACTTTCTGTTACTGGCAGAGGAAGTTCCACCACCATACTGCTACTCTTTGGACGTCATGTAAGGGGGTAAATTGACTGACAAGGCTTCTTAATGTTCTTATCAGCAGGATCACAGCACATTCTCATATAAATCCCCTTTGCAAAATATTTCCAGGTATACTTTAGTGTAAGTGTATTGATGCACCATCAAGCTGCGTTTGTTTCCTCACACAAGACTGTCTGTTCAGGTGACGGCGGTGCCGTGCTGTCCCTCTGGACCACAGTATGTGCATCTTCCCCGACTGTTGTCAGTGACTTTGCTAATGGATAGCTTTTCAAAGTGTGAAACTTGCTCACTTTTTCTAAATAGAATGTGCTGCTGATGCTGATGTAGCGCTGCAGTGGTAGCGTAATGATACAGGAGTGGATATATCTGGAAAATCAAAAATCTTTTCAGATCTTGACAAATTGTTTGGATCATAAATACACCACTCTTGTTGAGTTACAGTTTGTAGAAATTGTAATGTGATGACAGTAAATGTAGAAAGACTGAGACATGTTGAAATTGCCCATATTTTTCTTAAGATATCTTGGGCCGTTCATTATCTTTTTGTAAATGAATTGCTCATTAAATGTGAAAATGTGAACCTTGCTAGGTTTTTTTCTACACATTTTTCCTAGTAACTTGTCATCTCTGGAGTTTGAAAAAAGGTAACGGGACTTCTTTTTGTTTCGTAAAGACATTTCACCTCTCATCAAAAAGGCTTCTTCAGTTCTCAAACCAAAAATGGAGAGACCCAGGTATTTAAACCCCAGTGGGTGGAGTCCCCTGGAGGTGGTTATGACCCTCTATTGTTCATGTGCATAATCACATGTGCCAAGGTGTGAAAGGATGTGGGGGTCATTACAATCAGTGGTTTCAGGTGAAACCAATATAGGACTTCGCTCCATTGTATTAAGTGACCTGTTGAGGTCACCTGAACAAAGGTGTGAATGGGGGTGGAGAAGTGGGAAGGGAGCTCAGGACAGCAGTGTAAGCGTTGGAAGTTGGCGATGTAATCCACCTCCTCTGTTCAGTGATGCTTGTTCACAGTGGACATGGATGATGGGGCTGGGCGATATGGACCAAAAATAATATCTCGATATATTTTAGCTAAATGGCAATATACAATATATATCTCAATATTTTTTCTTCCCAAATGGTAAAAACAAAAAGGCACTTCAGAATCAAAGCTACATGTCCCAAATGTCACACAGACATTTTTATTAACATTTAGCTGTAGATATAAATCAGAAATTGCTCAAAAATCAACTATTGGCATATTTAAATAATAATTCTCCTCAAATAAATTAACGCTTGTTCCTCTATAACAAAAGACTCACAGCTGTGCTATTAAAATGTAAACAGAAAAGATACAGAGCAAAAATAGCAAAAGGCTGACTTATTCTTCAAAAAGCCAGTGTGGTGAAGTCTACTTCACTGGAAAGTATTTCCTCCTATGTGTACTCCTGTACATCCAGTACTGTGACAGACTGAATGAACAAAATTCCATCGGCAGGATTTTAGCCATCTTAGTAAATCCGAAGACACATACGCTGACTATCACAGCAACGGGCCCACAGTACGAAGGCTGTATGTACACCAAAACATGGCGACAGCGGAGGATTTCGGGTTTCCAAAACTCTCCGACCTCACTGGAAAAAGTCACTAAATTTGTTGCTAGTCGCTTTTGGGGGAAAAAAGTTGCCAGCGGGGTCTGAAAAGCCGCTAAATCTAGCAACAAAGTCACTAAGTTGGGAACACTGCCATGCGGTCTCTTCCTGCATGATAACGGGTGAAGCGGAGAGAGGCGGGGCAGTGCGGAGCTATGCAGAGACAAACTGGGAGAAGGGAAAGGTGAACTAGAGGAGCTACAAGTATGATTGTAACGCGACCTAGACTATATCGATATATGGTCTCATCTTATATCGCGTATGAAAATATATCGATATTTTTAAGAAATTGCTATGTCGCCCAGCCCTAATAGATGGCTTCTTTTACTCCTCTTTCAAACTATCTGTCTTCCCTGTCCAAAATGTGAACATTGTCATCCTCAAAGAGTGACCTTTGACCTTCAGATACAGATGTACAGCTGAGTCTTGTCCTGTTCAGGTGGCTCTTCTATGTTGTGTGTTTGTAAAGAGGCTGTTTGGTTTCTCCAGTGTAGAGGTCCGAGCACTCTTCACTGCACTGACAGCAGACACTATGCTGCTGATCCTGTGTTTGGGGGGTTTGTCTTTGGGATGGACCAGTTTTTGCCTCAGGGTGTGACCTGTTTTGAAGTATACTGGGATGTCATGCTTGGAGAAAATTCTTCTGAGTTTCTCTGACAAACCTGCCACATAAGGGATGACAATGTTGTTCCTCTTGTCATTCTTATTCTCCCTAGTTTGTGTTTGACCTTCTTTCTTGTGCATCTTGGCTGATTTGATGAAAGCACAGTTGGGAGAACCACATGTTTTGAGGGCATTTTTTTTTTTTTTAATGTGTATGTACCTTTTGTTTCCCGCCTGCCTAAGAGGGAACGCTTTCTGCCCGGTGTTACAGGGTCCTGCATGCACATCCCGCTGATCATGTGATGTTTGTGCAACTTTGGTTTTATTAAAATGATTTTAGAACAGTTACAGTTTGGTGGTTTTTGTGAACTCAATGTTCAAAGTAGGGAAATAAAATGGAAAACATGAACAGAAACTAAACACTTCTGCTTTCAAGAGAAAACTTGTGGTTGAAACTGCGTTCTTTGCTTATCACCTATGAAGAATTTAAGGAATTGACTGCAACCTTTTTATCTGGCGAGGATTAACATGCTTGCACAAAGGTCAGTGTACTTCGTGACCAACAGATTTTTGTTTAGGAATGACAAAACAAAAATCGGGAAATGGCTCGTTGAAAAACCAAATGTTTCCCATTTTTGTTTTGTTAAAAACAAACAGAAAACAATGGGAACCAGGGCGACCATGTATCCCACGTGGCAGAGCGGTCGGTGCAGGTTTGAGTCCCATCCTGTCTTCCCCATCCCTCCTCCCACTTTCCTGTCTCTCTCCACTGTAAGAACTGTCTAATAAAGCCGTAAAAAAACCAAAAACATTATCTGATTTGATTTAAGTCCTTAAAAATTTAACTCTGGATTTTAAAAATCCGGTGTGGAAATCTTATTTCTTATTTTTTGGTGAATTTTTTTTTGTATTTTGACCCAGAAGTGATTGAACTCTCTCAGCACACATGGACATTGGCATATATATGTCAAATGCGGTCGACGAATGTGGCCTTCTTTTCCCTGGATTTGAAAGATGGGTCCGCTGTATCCTTCGTGGACTACCATATCCCATGATTCATTGCGCAGCAAAACTCAAATGCAGCATTGGCGCAGGAAAGCGGACAAAAAGTTTCAAATATGACTGTTTATACAAATATAAGGTGTTTTCAGGTGAGAATGTAGATGTATAAACCTCAAATATTTGCTCAATTTATCGAGATATCGCTTAATTACGAAAGTGCTCCGAAATGTCTTATTAGAGAGCTGTCAATATTGTCATGATCCTGGGCCGGTGGCCCAGTGTTTGTGTTTTGGTTATATTTTGTTTCACCGTTTGATTGTGATTTCC
>JAVDPK010018473.1:0-10148 GCA_034780415.1 Cichlasoma orientale | reverse complement strand
CAAGCTGCAAAGGAAGCCAGTAAAAATATTACATTACTGTGTATTTTTCAATGTGTAGAGAAAGCTTTTCTATCAGTCTGGCAGTACTACAGTACAAGAGGGATGGTGGCTTTCCTGCATGCTCACTGCAAGGAAAAAAAAGCAAAGGAGTTTTTTTCCCCATATAAGTATACAAGCTTAGTGCGTCTATGAAGTAAGTTTTTATAAAAGATTTAGAACTAACAGAGAAGAAAGAATGTGAACATTGATTATTGCAAAATGCTTTTTTTTTTTTTTTCCTCAAAAAGAGTTTTAATCATGCTTATCAAAGTGCAGCAGTGCCTCAAAAGTGGAAGAGTGTTTCAAGTAGCGCAAGAACTTTGGACAACATCTGAACAATGTGGTCGGAATATTGTTGGTGGTTTCCTCTCTCACATGCAGCAACACAACCGGAGAGTTTCAATCACACGTTTTCCTACAGCGGTGAACTCGCAGTTTGGTTTAGATAAAGGTTTGTTCTGGGTAAAGCGTGCAGGAGGCAGCATGCATGACACCCACTGGCTCACTTAGAAATGACCGCTCACATCTACCTCATCTACTCTCACATGGGGACAATCAGACATTACACAGACTTTGCGCTCACTAGCGGGCTGGCCGGGTAGACTGTTTAATGTCAGATCTGACCACGACAGTTCTCACAGACGGTTAACTGTGTAAAATGTGTGAAACTGCTTTAGAGAAACTGTGAGGTGTGCCTTTTTTCTCTTTCTTTCTTTCTTTTTTTAAACATAGTAAAATAAGGTTGTAATAAAATGATGAAAATAGTGTAAATGTGTTTTTGTAGGCAAGGATCAACGCAATATTAAAAGGTTGTAAAATGTTCCTGGACAAATTTAAGCCAGGACTCTACATTCATGTAACACATTTTTAATCAGCTAGACCATCGGGACTAGATGCTCCAGACTAAATGTATTTAAACTTTTCTCCTGTTTTCAATCAGCTGAATGTGCTGTGAGTGTTACTGTTATAGGTCTGCTTACTACTCCAGTCAAACTGCAGGTCAAAAATCCACGTCCTCACAAGGATAGCATAAAAAAACTCGGCGATCAAACGAACGAGGAAACATTTTAAATTTGGTCCAATGGATGAATGCGCAGCTATCTACTGTAACATTCAAGTTGGGAACTGTGCACTGGCTCAATGCACAAAGGCACCATTTTGAAAGATTGGGGTGGGGTTAGTGTGCAGATCACGAAGATACATTTTATTTTTCATTTATTCACCTGTCAGTGTTTTCAGCTCCAGCAACACCCACTTTTTCCAATCTATCATCTCACTATTTGGGAACAGTTTCAGACCTCTAAACCATCAAGCCGCCCTTTTATGAAATCTTAGAGATGTTTTCTGCTTTTGTAGTGTAGGAATATATTGAGGTCCATCTCCTGGTATGACAACCTAAAGGTGGTCCCATAATTCCACAACACCGCCAAGAAAAATGGCCTTACCATCTATTCTGAATGAGAAGCCATTCACGTCTGAATATTCAGTTCATTGTACTGTGTTTGCTTTCTGCACCTTGTTTCTTGTTCAGGTTCTGGAGAAGAAGTTGATTCCAGTCACCATTTTCTGGATCTTCTCTTCATTATTCAGTATGTTGGACCTTACAGCACAAATCTTGTCCTGCTGGTCCTTAATCAGTTGCTCCAGCTCGGCTAGTTCAGCTTTAAGAGGCTCTACTGCCCGGTCTGTTGCTCTGCAGACACACAAAGAAGGGATAAAATGTTTGTATAAAAAAACAAAAGCAGAAGAAAAGTTAACTGCTTGTGAAATACTGATAGTCTTTTTTTTTTTTTTACTGTAGGAAAACTAAATATGCACATTATTTTAGAAGCAGCACAAAATTGGACTGGAATGAGAAAATGTCAAAGCACCGTCACATGAGAAGACAAGTGTATATGATCCGGTGTTGGAAATAAAGTGTTTTCAAAAGGACAAAACTGAAAGTGTGTTGAGTATTCGGCAACCGAACCTCTGCTCCTGCAGCAAGGCCTGCGCATGCTCCTTGTTTTCCCGCCGCCAGGAGAGCAGTTCAGCCTGCATGGCATCCATGTCCTCTTGGATGTAGTCCATGATCTTACCCAAAGGTAGGGAGCTACGGCACACCATCTGAATGGATGAGCGTAGCCGTTCAATCTCTTTTGTCACCATGTCCCGCTCCTTTTTCTGCGCTGCTTCAGACACCACATTCTGAAAGTGAAGGTGTTGTGACAGGCGAGGTTCGGTGGATTAAAAACATAGAATGGAAACTTGCAGGCGTGTAAGTTGATAACTGATGAATGCTTAAAAGGAACTCCTTTAATTTTATGAGCAGGTTCCTCAAGATCAAGGTCTTAGCCAGCAGACATTTACCATGACCTGCATGATTTACCACTCAGCAATGTTTCAAACAGCTGGAAGAACAGACACAAATCACTTGTGTGTCCCCGGACCAATACATAATAAACTCTCTTTAAGAATTCCACCTTTTTCAGCCAAGTCTCGAATATCCAGAACCAGAGCAAGGCTGCATTTAGCGGTTTGGGATTTCAAGGCTAAAAATGTTAGGCGGGAATTCTACCAACCTAGCTGTATATATATAAAGATCAAAGGTGCTGCTGAATTGTGTTGGTTAAAGTAGGAGGACGGGGCTGACTGGCTGCTGAAGGCTTCCAGTGTATGGTGTGCGGCTGAGGGGGGGTTCACTCTATCCCAATTACACTCAGTCCCTTGATGGAGAAAAGGAGGGGAAGGTATCAGGGAAGGACCTCCCTTGGTAAGGAGCAAACCCAAGGATGTTTGCTCAGCTGGGCTTCGCAAGGCCTGAGTGTGTGTGTGTGCAATTTGAAAGCACTCTGTATTGCAACCTTAAAGCCACACACACACACACACGCACACACCTACAAACACCAACCAGAGGATCAGACGAAGCATACAGTGAACAACCCCCACCAGCAAACTTGGTCTTTAAGTCCTGTTTATTTTAGTAACAGGCTGTGGCAGCGGGGTTATTTTACTAAAGTATTAAGTAACAACTCCTACACTTATGTCTCCTTTCAAGCTTGGCCCAAATTATGCTATTTGGCTTTACAAATGGCAGCACCTGCCTTCATGAGGCAGCAGCATTCATACTCGCAGCACAGTGCAAACTAAATGACAGTTTCCTCATTAAAGCACAGTCTGTCATACAGCGCGATCATGTAGCAGAGCACATATGGTTGGCATAGCTGGTACGTACAGCTTTTACCTTATCTAGCCACCTCTTAAAACAAACCAAACGGCTTACTAATTATCATTCTGAAAAACAGCTTGACTAGACAAGACCACACAGCAGAAATGACATCAAACATTATTGTTTGCCACCATTTCTTTTCAGAGGGAGAGTACAGATTTCTGTTGACCTCACTCTGTTGCTCCTTTGTGGTAGCTCAGGAGTGTGAGGGCTGAAATGCCTTGGCCCACTGGTCCCCCAACAAGGTGGGTGGCTTTCCACTGCGCACCGTGAACCCTGCAGCTAGACAAATACTCTATGGTTCATTCGGCCTGCCTGGCTGAGGTTTGGTCTGCATAGCCCAGACAGGACCCATGGCTTCATTCTGTTTGCCGTCCCCTTGCTACCTCAGCCCCCCCTCCTGCTCTGTTGGAAAATAAAAAAACTTGGCGTGAAAGCATGACCTCTTGTTCGTGTGCACTCTGTCCGTGTAAATATAAATCACAGCTTTATGGAGGTCTCTGTCAGTGTCTGCGAGACCTGTGTGCTCCTAGTTTTCCTTCTTCTCACCCAGATCACAGAACAATATTTAGACAAGGTGACCACAGAGGAGCAGGGGTGAGAGAGGACGAAGGGGGCAGGTTTTCCCATTATCTCAGACAGTGGTGAAAGCTGCAGGCAAAAAGGGAAGACACAGCCTTTGGCTGATGCCAAAAAAGCAGCTGTGGACTCAGGAAGAAAACGAAGTTAGGTTTTAAGTTTTTGAAGTTTTCTCTGTCATTAAATTTAAAAGCCTCCTTCACAGCAGGGACAGCAGACCCCAAAATTTTGAAACACGTTATTATGAAATGGTGAGGCACAATACAAAGTGAAATTCCCTCACTCATCACATGCCTAATGAGCTTAATTAGGAAATGCATGCAAAAACGTGATTTATGGAGTGCTTGTGGGAATTTTCTGGCGTAGGAGAAAAACATTCTTCAAAGAATCCTCTGACAAGAAAAATGGCTTGTAAACATGGACCCTGTCAGCGGCATAGCAATCTTTAAGGTCTGATTAATTGGGAAAACAATGATTTAGACATGAGCTGTGTCACTGATGGCGTAACATCAGCTTCCTTAGAAGAGCGCAAACCTGGCTATTACTGTTATGTCAGATGTCAGCTGGTTTCCTGTAAATGACCTGAGAGGTGCGCCAGGATGCGTGAGCATAGAACGCGAATTGGCCCTGAACATTGTTTATGGGGTTAATTTTGAGAAAAGTCTATTCAGAAGTCTTGCTAGATCATAAAAATAGCTTGAAGTCAGTGAGGTAAGGAGAGAAAAAAAAAACGAGGCCACAGGATGTTGTTACAAAATCATTGTAGCCCATTGGGGAGACATTGGAGCGCATACCCCTGGGGTATCAGGTGAACTGAGAGGAAACGTCCAGGGGAGCACTGGCTATAATGCAGCAAAAGAAAATGGAAACTGAATTTAAAAAATTAAAAAAGAAAAAAAAGAAGCTGTTTAGTCTTTAAAATGTTCTCATGGAGCGACAGCTTTGAAGGTGTTAAATATGTCATCAACGTGGAGGTCAAACCTGACCAAAATCTGCCAAAATAGTCAAAAGGACCTGTAAAAAAAAAAAAAAAAGAAAAGAAAAGAAAAGAAAAAGAAAAAGAAAAAGTAATGTGACTAATGGAATGCCACAGGGTCATTTCCTCATGTTTCCACAAAAAAACGCTCCATGTTTATGAAGACACAGAGGTCTGGAGAGAGGAGTATTTATTTTCTTGACAATTCTGCAGAGAGCATGCTGGCCCTTCTGCTCCAGGACTCTCACTCAACAGCCATCCATTTGTATGCCACGGGGTTTATTTATACATTACAAACCTTCATCAAGGCTAATTTGATGGAAAGGGGGGGGGGGGGGGAAGAGAAAGAAAAGTGCACAAAAATTCTTATGGAAGCGCAGCTGTTGCAGATTCTGTCTAAATAAAAAGAGAAGTATCTTGGAATAATATACAAGGCCACCAAGGGGTCATGAGGAAGGTCATCTCCAAAAATATACAGCAAATACTTCAGTCACGCACACAGTGGTGGACATGGCAAAATATCGTTAGCCTCACAGCGTAACTGTAAAAGTCATATTTCAGCCAAATTAAGCCTAACTCTGCTTCGCTTACACTGTAGACTCAGATATCTCAATTTGGCCAAAACATGACTTAGGCAATTATGCTCTGAGGCTAACGATAAAATCACTTTGCATTTAAATGCTCCTTTTATTTACATCAGTGGAGAAAGAACAAAATTAAATTCGGTATGACAAAGATCAATTAGGATAGCATAAAGACTTCAAATATACAAAAAAGCCACAATATGTATACTGAACCTGATATTACATCAGTGTGGTTTGTGACTTACTCAGACACTGCGTTTTGATCAACATTGGCATTAAAAAAAAAAACCAATTGCAGCAGCAGTTATTTCAGACCACATACACTGAGGAAACTCAATCCTTATATTTTTGTCCCTGTGTGTTTCACCATGATTACAATAAAGGGAAAAAAAACTACTCTATTAAACTGACCTCTCCAACCTTTCATGTCAGGAAGGAAGTCATTATAGTTCTTTACACAGCTGACAAGCAAAGAGCAGTAATGCTGGAGGGGTGAACAGTCCACTATGTGCAGACATACCTGCAGATCATGCAGGATAGTCTGCAATAACAGGTTGGAGCCCCTGAAATCTGAGGAGGCTGCATTAAGAAAATTAGAACAATCTCTCTAAGCGTATGCTCACGTTACACACACAGCTGGGCTATTTTTAGTGTTTTGCCTCTGAGTGTCTTCTTGCATGTTTACATTTAGTGCATGCACACACTCACACAATGGTAGTTTGTTAAATGCTGGGCCAAAACATGCCTGCAGGTGTGAGTTATGAGGGATGATGTCCGAGGCCGCAGTAAGGAAGAGATAGATCAGGGGATGTTTCTGCATGAATGACAGTCCAAAACGGGGCATCCATCAGAGTGAGGGTGGTCAGTTAGGAAGGGATGCTGGCTGAAGACTATGCTTCAGTGAAGTAGACCACCCAATTCAGACAGCATACACCACCTCACACCAAAGACTACAGACCAAACTGCAAGCTTCACACTGTTTGATACTCCAAATATTGACGAAAGTCTGCTCTCTCTGGCTGATAAAAAAAAAGGCTGACAGTGGGGAACCCATGAGCAATGGCAGTAGCATGTCACCTTGAGAAAACTGATCTACCGTGTATATTATGAAGTCTAAGTGAAAGAGGAGAAGGAAGAAAAACCTAACTGGTACTTCTGATCCCTGTGTGGACACTGTTTTTATCCAGTGGGTGGAAAAAAACCAGTTAAAGTAAAAAAGGTAAATATTGTCCATTTCCTGTCAAAAGAAATGTAAAAAAAAAAAAAAGCAGGGTACAAGCTCCAAAAGCCTGTTCCCAGGACTGTAGATGTTTTTAATTGTGCACAAAACAAAGCAGTCTGTAACATTACCACACTTAAGATCGAAGGCAACCCAAGAAAACAAGCTCATTTTGCTCCAGACATCTTGATGAGTGTGTTAATTGTGTGTGTGGTCCTTTAAGGCCCATACTTGCTTGTTTGGTTATTAGCCCTTCAGCTTCATTGATGGGGAACATTTTTGTGGTTTCAAGGCAGTGCAATTACACCTCCCCACTCCCTTTGTTTACATCTTTCGTTTGATAATAACCAGGGTTCCACTGGCTTTTTTCAGTGTGGTAAGAATGTGTTCCCAAGGAGCAAACCTTCTAGAAAGAATGGCTGATAGAGATGGTGGAGAGGTTTAACCAGGGTTCTTAGTGAGAATGGTCATTTGGTGAGAACTAGGCTAATGTTGCCCTCTAGTGGACAAAAAAACAACTACTTATATACAGTCCATACCTGTTCTTTAGATTTTGGGGACACCTGGGACACCTCGAAGTCTTTTTTGGTCTCAAGGATCTTTTTCACAAGGCCACCTACAGTGAGAGAAAGAGTTGGAACAAAAGTAAATATTCTGAATAAACAACCAGATGAAAGAGAATTCGGGAGAAAATGAGGCATTACTGGAATTAAAAAAAAAAAAGAATATATATATATATAAATAAAAATTTAAACTCTACCATGTTTCTCTTCTTTGTCTAGTTCTTGTGTGGGTTCCTGTAATAGATAAAAATAGCCAATAACAATTTCTGGCTTTTTTAAAAAAAAATTTATGAACAACTTACTGTTCAAGTCACTTACCGCCTCCATTTCAGGAGCATCTGAGGGTGGCAGGACTGCCTCCTCCACAAGAAACTGTTCATCTTCATCCTCATCTTCCTCTGAGATCTTTTTTCCATCCATGATGACGGGTGCTGAGGGCTTGGCACTAGAGAGCCTTAAAGACAGACAAAAAGGCTGACTCATTTCTAACAGAAATTTTAAAAGGCAGGTATAAGGACAGGCAGATCTTGCTTGAACTGCTGGTTGACTGGTTAGACTTGCTGCACTGCTCCACTACCCAAAAACTGATCAGATGGCTCACCCACTCGTAGGAACTGGACTAGGATAAGAATAAATTCCAACAGTAGTCTTCAGCCCTTACTTGCATACTTTAGATATAAGAAACATTAATGAATATAAATGATGAAGTCACCTCTCAGCTGGAGTCACATCAGTGTAGCTTTCCTGTCTCTTGACTCGAGGGGGTGCTGGGCGAGCACTGCTTGGCCGTGCTATTCGTTTACTACTGAAGAAGGGTTAAAAAACAACAAAAGGCAACAAAGTCATCTAAAAACCAGCTTTGAATACATTTTTTTCCCCAACACATTTTCTAAGAACCATCATTCAGTTCTCAGATCAACCAAATATGTATTTTGTGACAGCCACACGGAGCGTTTTGATTTTACAAAGACTGCTGCTCTGGACAAAATTGAGAACAGTGACAGACGCTGCTCTACCACAGCTGTTCAACCAACCAGTCATAATAGTTTAGTCAGCGGAAGAACAGAAATGTCCTTATAATCTAAATCAAAGTCTAATGGTCTGCATATAATAATGTATGATATATATGTATTGTGTGGTCATATTGTGTAGAGCTCAGTATGAGGGTCCTCAAGTGGCAGCAGCATAAGGACTGGTTCCTAAAACTAAATACTGCTACACTGGACATCATAAATACCTCATGGTTCCTCTGTGGTGAGTTAGTAAGCAGATTACACACAGTGTGGACTAGCTTCAGAACAGAGAACATTACTTGGCTCAAATTTAATGATTTAATTCCTCAAACATGTAAAGGCAATGTTTCAGGCCACAGGATCGTCAGGCATGCATGTTTCCTTTCTAAACTGACACTCAATCATCAAAACTTTGTGTGTGTGTTTTAGAGATAAACACAAAAGTAGTGAAACAAATATTTTGTTAATGTGAGCAGCATTTTTTGCATGTCATCATGTACAGTGGCTCATTAAGCTTGACTGTAAAGACCTGGAAGCCATGTCAGACGGCACTGAGGAGCCTCTGCTTCCATTTTCTTGAGGGACGTGTCTCTGGGCTAACTGAGCATCTCCATCTGTTAAAGAAAAACAACAACTACTAACTGGCTTTGCATTACATAACAAGAATACTTATAACATTTTTAATAAAAACACTTTATAAAACACCGCACAAACAAATATGCACCAATGTTCCTGGGCTACCTTGTGTGCTCAATTGTAAAACTCACCAAATAATATAATATAATATAATATAATATAATATAATATAATATAATATAATGTAATGTAATGTAATGTAATATAATGTAATATAATGTAATATAATGTAATATAATATAATGTAATATAATATAATATCTAGTGGTTTAACTTCTCACATGGATGCAGTGACGCAGCACATACTCCAAACTCCTTTGACACCACTGTCGGGTGTGGCTTCACACCAAACTACACGTCTCTCTGAAAGCGAGTGAGGTCAGAAGTAAAACAGGTTTAAAAATCTCAGCTGCAGAGGTCAGATTACTGCCTAGTGTAGGCGGTACAAGAAACAAGATGTGGCTTTAAAATCTCATTGTCCGCATAATTAATGCAAAGCTTCAACAGAGAATATTCTCATACACCAACATAATGGTAACTTGATGGTTTGCTTTCAGAAACTATTACTACATTTTCCTCCAGTTTTGCAGTAATGTGAAGACTGAGTATTGGTTGCACATACAGACATTATCTTTTAGGACTTTACACTGAACCTCTGTGGAATTTCTGCAAACCATGGTTCATTTTTCTTGCAACTATCCTTTCCCAAAGGCGTGCCTCCTATTCATTTGCACACAGGTGAGTTTGGGTTGGGTCAGGTATGCCACTGAAACATTGTATTTAATTATGGGCTTTACATATAAACCTGACCGACTTGTTCAGATGCTTTAACACATACACAAAAAAGTGTTCTTCAATAAGTGAGTCATTCAGTAATCGGCTGAGTTTCTGCACTCACTTTTTTACTCACATTAGAATATCACATTATTTAATATCTTCACTTCAGAGGTAGTTAATGTATCTGCTACGGTTTATTTTAAAGTGTTGTAACTACATATGAGTAATTTGATTGCTTTGTGGACACAATAAATGTCCCATCCGAGTTAGCCTACAATGCTGACATCATTTCCACAGGAAAATTTCATGGAAATAATTTTTAAAATTTTATGTTCTTTACATGAACTCTGAAAGGAGAGCGAGCACTTACCTCCTTCACTGTCAGATTCTTCTAAAGGGGGAAAAAAATGCATTGTTAGGACACTTTCTAACCCACACAAAAATCATTACAGAGCAATGTTAGAGAAGTATTTAGCCTGCAGAGGTGGCAAAAGTACTGACATTCTGTACTTAAGTAGAAGTACAAGTACCTGTGTTAAAAACTACTCTGGTAA
>JAVDPK010018472.1:0-10151 GCA_034780415.1 Cichlasoma orientale | reverse complement strand
TGGAACTCCAACATTAGCCCTACAAAGCTCAGTATTGCATTAATATACAGGCACACACCTGATTAAAGGTTTTAAAGTGAAGCTCTTTGAAGATAGCATCACGGTCCTCCACCTCCATCCACCCTGTGGCCCTGAGCTCCATCAATAGCTGATCCCGGTCTGCAGGGGAAAGCCAGTGGGAATCTGATGACTGGAGACAATCATATTGAAGTAAAGCAAGCATTTTAAAGGACAAATCACACCGTTTTCTGTTCATTCAGCCTTTCAGAGTTTTGTCTCAATAGTCATCCGACTGATATTTGTGCTGCGTCCAAAAGGTGGCGGTCTACACACAAAAATGAATACTAACGCCACCCTTTTCAGAACCACAGGTCAAGTTTACCTGGCTGTAACCTGCAGAAAGGAATCAATTTGATTGGTTTAAGCGTTGGATTTGGGCGGGGTTCCCTCAAGCTCCGCCCCACTTTGACCGCTACAATCAGGCCTTAACAAAAGGTACCGAGCACGGGCGCTGGGCAGGCTAACATCTAAGTTTTTAATGCTGTGATAGTTGATTTTTCATGTATACGTAATCCCGTCTTTACAATTATATGAATACGAATCTCGTCCCACTCACATTTCTACTGCTGATGACCCAAACAGCAAACAGACCGAATTAATTCATAAATTTAAAATTTCAAGTGTCTGTTGTCGTCAAACTACTAACGCTGAATTGAAGCACAGCATCAGAACAATTAATTTAAATGTTACCAAGTTCTATCATTTGCGTCTTAATTTACATGATGTACGCCTTGAAGCTTTTATTTACTTTTTTGTAGAGGTTTATCGCACGCGATAGAACGACGCGGGGTGGATATTTTAGACCCTACGTTGTTGCTGCAGTGCTTGGTGTGTCACGTGGGAACACACAAACACTCACACCTTCCTGTGTTTAAAAACACACTAACTTCATGTGGAGTCCGCCTTTCTTCTATTTGTAAACGCTAATGCTAAAGTCTGCCACTGCATGACTCACCATTTTAGAGGAGTTGTTCCCGGAGAGCGGAGGCCCCCTCAGTGTGCTCGGCAGGGACAGACGGCTGCACGGCCATGAGCTGCCTGTCCTCAGGCTAAACATTAACCTAAACATTATCAGTAAACTGTCAGCTGTGTTCCTACCCTACCAATTCCTCTTCTCCCCTGCGCTTGCACTCTCATACTTTGCCATAGCTGTTTAACACAGTGCCTGATTAAAATTACGCATTTGTTTTCCCCCAGTGGATGCTGGGTATGTGTTGAGATGTAAGGAGTAGTTTGAGGAGCTCATGAATGCAGAAAATGAGAGGGGAGGTCAGCTGGAGGAATTTTAGTGAATCAGGAAGTGTAAAGGATTAGTAAGGAGGAAGTGAAGACAGCTATAAAGAGTCCAGATGGCATACCTGTGGAGGTATGGAGATGTCTAGGAGAAATGGCTGTGGACTTTTTAACCAGATTTGCACAATCCTGGAGAAAGACAAAATGCCTGAGGAATGGTGAAGTAGTGCACTGCTGGTGATTTTCAGGAACAAGAGTGATGTGCAGAGCTCTAATAACTGCAGAGGGATAAAGCTGGTGAGCCATATCATGAAGATGGGAAAGAGTTGTTGAAACTAGGTTGAGATGTGATGATCAGTGACCAGCAGTATGGCTTATACCAAGAAAAAGCACTACAGATGTGATGTTAGGTTTGAGAGTGCAGATGGAGAAGTAAAGAGGAGGTCAGAAGGAGTTTCACTGTCTTTGTAGATCTAGAGAAAGCATATGAAGAGAGTAACTGTGGTACTGCATGAGGAAGTTGGGTGTGGCAGAGAAGTATGTGAGGGTAGTGCAGGACATGTATGAGGACAGCGAGACAGTGGTGATGCGTGTGTTAGTGTCACGTTAAAAAGCACAGATTCTCTTTTGATAGCCAAGTGAATTGAAGGTCACCCACTTTGCCCTCTTTGCCTCCCTTTTTTTTTATATTTTGGACTTACTTGGGTCTGGCTTAATATCCACTAAAAGGCAACAAAGAAAAAATAAATCTGTTTTTTTTGTCTCGCACACAACCCCAAAATATCACCTTCAATCCAAATCTTTATCATGTTTATTCTCAATCACAAGAGCTCAAATATTTAGTTTCATCCAAACATTTAAAACATAAGCACATTAGCCATTTTAATAAACTAAACTGTTTATCAGAGAATTTTTACATCCTTCTTGGCGAGCAGTCTGGGAGCTTTCACTCCTGATGCTCATGCTCCTGTCCAGGTATGAGCCAGCGTATGCTGTCAGTCCGCAGGATGGCGTACAGAGTGAAGCCTGTGATGAAGAGGATGGAGAAGACCAGCAGCCAGTCGATGCTCTTCACGGGAACGCTAGGGAGGGGACCGAGGCGGTCGGCGTCTGTCACATTTCTGTCGGGGCCAGCTTCAAACCCTGGAACAGGCAGAGTTGGAACACATACAGGTTCAAGTTTCATTTGCATGAATTAGATGAACGGTCCATTTTACATGCCTCAAAATTATCTTCTAACCACCCAATTCAGTCCAGACCCTTACCAGCAAGTTAGAAACACCTAATGATTTTTATTCTTTATAATTAAAAAAAAAATCTTAATGCAAGAAGTCAGGGGTTAGATACTGAAGTGTAGCAAAAGAAGGGTTGTGGTGCATAAGTTAACAGTTTTAAATGTGAAACTGACAACTGATCCACAAAGTACTTCCAGCTCTTTCTTCAGGTGTTAAATACCCAAAATCTGTAAGAATTATCTAATATTAAAGGTAATGTGTTTTTGGCTTCAATGGACAACAAAAATCCATAATAACTTTTTAGCATATTGATCTTCAAGTAATCTTAGATGGACTCTTGTATTTTTTTTTTGGGCTGTTTTCAAGCTGTAGAAAATCTGAACTGAATGAGAGATTTTGTATTCAGACCGAATCAGATGAGTAGTATTAAGCATTAAGCAGAGACTTTCACTTGGGACCGTGACATCTGATTCCAGCATTAGACCAAAAGTCAGGCGTATAAAGCACGTACACGTGCTCATCTGTCAGGATGAGCTTAGAGCAGAGAGGAGAGACAGATAGCCAGTAAATTCCACAAGGTGCTCTGCTTTACTATCCCAATGAGAGGGTACCAATCCAAACTGTAGGTGTGTACTTTCAATGAAAACTGAACTCTGCATCGATGGACAAAAATGTATACATGACAACTTTTAGATACAGTACCAGTGTGTCCAAACTTTTGACTGGTACTGTACGTCTATGCTGCAGTCTGAAACATATGAACAGCATCTGTACCTGTCTGGTTCACGATAAAGGAGGTGAGCGTCTCCAGTGTTCTGTCAGTGTGATTGAAGCGGGCCATGGGTTTCGCCCCCTGGAACAGCAGGATGTTGGGCACTGCCACCGTCCCAAACCTCGTGGAGAGGCTGATGGAGGATGAAAACCGGCATTAGACAAAAATGATCCACAATAGATTTAAATAATCCACACAAAAACTATTTTACGTTATACATGATAGTGTTCTGTTTTTGTAACGATGTATTCAAAACAATTTTTGAGTCAAAACATTTGTTGTAACAAAACTTATTTTAAGTTTTTCAAAGTGACCACTACAGAGGAGATAAGGTCTCAGGAGAAGCTAAGGTTAAGTGAGCCACAGATGATAAGAGCTCAAAAACGTATTCTAAGTTTTCACAGTGAGACTACACTTGTTAATACCAGAAAAAGCTGACCATTTACCTGCTGTGCTGCGAGGCATCCAGTGCCAAGAAATGCATGCTGGGAAAGACCCGAGGTAGAGCATTGAAGTGAGGTGCCAGACTGGCTGAGAACTGGCACCAGGTGGTGAAGAACAGCACCACAGAGCACTCTGTGCTGTTAGCATTGAGGAACTCCATTAGATCCTGAAAGAAATGAAGGGCTGGTTTGATTATTCCTCCCAGAGAGAAACGGGAAATTTTCCTGCATGGAATTTTATTTGAGGGATACAAACAGAAGCTGAATCCAGGCAAATTCACTTAAAGTTCACTTATGGTAGATACACTGACTCGCTATAATGAAACAAAATAAAGTGATTCACAAAAAGTTTCATATACAGGATGGATGGATGGATGGATGGATGGAAAGGGTCATCAGTGCAAATGACTGGGTTGGGAAATTGGTGGCGCACTTCAAATACGTGACCATGTGCCTCAGAGGATAGAGTGAATACCTGTGATGCATTGAGGACCTGCACAGAGAAGTTCTCCATTCCTGTGATGTTCCTCCTATCACAGTTGACCTTGTATGTCTTGGCGGTCTCTGTGGTGTTGTGTTCCTCAGCTGTCATGACCTCCGCATGCACTATGTCAAGCGTGACCTGAAGGGAAACATTCAAGGAGAAGTTAACTTCAGCACAACTGCACGCATCACTGTGTTTATTTTATCTAATCTTCACTGAGACTTCAGCAGGCAGATTTCAAAATACACAAACTAAAGTGAGGCTGAAACTAACTTAACTTTGTTATTGATTTTTCCCCAATTAATTTATTAGTCAGTTGGATTATATCAACCAGTGTTAATAGCTATACATTTTTTTGTTCAGCAAGACACGAGACTCAAAACATCCCATTTACTCACATAATCATCTTAAAAGATAAACCAGCAAATCTTCACAGATAAGATGAACCAGAGTGTGGTGACTTGGCTTTAAAATTTTTACAGAAATAATAAAATATTAAGCAACATGGTAGCAGATTTTTTTTTCTTTTGGACTGTGGTAAGTGATTGAACTAATTAGCAGTAATATTATCAAAACAAATTTTTAAAAAAAGCTTGAAAAAATATAAATCAGAAATATTAAGCATGCAAGGAAAATAATACTCAGTTTTCACAATAATTTATTAGATGTCACAGTGATTCTACACTTAGAGAGAATCTACTGTTCTCATTTCTGGCACCATGTTTTTTTTCTTGGGCTCAACTAGCTTAGTTTTGCATGATTCACGCTTTAAGATAATCCTTATTTATCTTATCTGAGCCCCTCGGCTCATCAACTGTCTGAGAGAAATCATTTTAGCTCCTCTTCCATTAAAGCCATCCTCTCTTTAAGCCAACTTTCTTCTGATTGGCTGCCCCTTGCAAACAGAAGCTTTGACCAGCACGTGGGTGGGGCTCTTTTCCCAAGAGTACAGAAAATTGTTTAAAACAGAGCGTTTTGAGGAGGCCTGAGCTGTTACTTATACATATGGTGATGTTGTTATTTGATACAATATTATAGTATGGCGAAAAATATGGAAAAGCATAGTAGGTCCCCTTTAAGGGTGAAGTTTAGAACAATCCCTTTTCAAGTCTTAGGGCTTCTACTTATTAACCTGCTGCGATGAATCAGCGTCGTTCTCCTCCTGCGATGCTCCATTCTCCGCTGGAGCAGGTGAACCACACTGGGCACTGCTGTCATCACAGGGTGGGGAGAAGCCTGACTGAAAGTCTTTCACATTTTTAGGGAAGAGGGACTCGATGTCAGATGGGTCGATGGGAGTTTCAGTGCCCATCACAGCATCTGCGATTTCAGCCGTCTTGAACTGCCTCTTTGGCAAAGATTCCAGGTCTCCCAACTCCACAAACTTGGGGCTGTTCTCCAAGTCAGACAACGTGTCCTCTGAGTCGTCATTCTCTGGGGGGGGATTAAGTTCAGTATATAAAACATATTTCTAATAGCTGCCCATCCCATTTGCCTTTTAATGGTGAATCATTGTGGCAGTGTCTATGAAAAGAATCTTATTTTTTGCCTTAATCTGTCATTTACAGTGCCATGAAAAAGTATCTGCTCCTTCCTGATTTCTTACTTTTTTTGCACATTTGTCAAACATTTCAGATCAAACAAATTTTAATATCAGACAAAGATAACCCGAGTAAATACAAAATACAGTTTTTAAATGATGATTTATTAAAGGGAAAAAGCTATCCAAGCCTACCTGCCCTGTCTGAAAAAGTAATTGCCCCCCTAAATCTAATAACTGGTTGTGCCACCCTTGGCAGCAAGAACTGCAATCAAGCATTGGGAGAACTGGCAGTGAGTCTTTCACATTGCTGTGTAGGAATCTTGGTCCACTCTTCTTTGCAGAATTCTTTTAATGCAAACACACTGGAGGGTTTTTCAGCCCGAACGGCCTGTTTAAGCCAGTGGTTCTCAAACCTTTTCCATCATGTCTCACTTCGCTGGATGAAATCTTTTCACGCCCTACGTGCCTTGGAGTAATTTTGATAGGTCATGCACTTCAGGGAAGGTTCAGCACTGTTCCAAGTTTTCCCGTTTGCAGATAATGTCTCTCATCGTGGTTCTCTGGTGTCTCAAAGCCTTAAAACCTTTGTAACCTTTTCCTGACTTTGTTTCTCAGTTGTATCTTTAGATCATGGCAGGATGTGTTGCTTTTTAAGATTTTTTAGCCTACTTCAGTTTGTCAGACAGGTTCTATTTCAATGATTTCTTGATTCAGCAGGAATCAGTCCTGTGTGTGGCTAGTGAACTCAGTTTACAAAAAAAAAAAAGTGTGGTAAATCACAATAGGAGGGCACCCCCACCCTCACCCCCACCCACCACACGGGCCAGATAGGTTTTGATAGCTTTTTTCCCTTGATAAATGAAATCATCACTTAAAAACTGCAATTAGTATTTACTCAGATTGTCTTTGTCTGATATTAAAATGTGTTTAATGATCTGAAACATTTAAGTGTGACAAATGCATAAAAGAAGAAAGAAGAAATCAGAAAGGAAGCAAGTACTTTTTCACAGTGAAACTTACTCTTAAAGTACTAAGATTTTTGTACCTACACTAAGTAGTATAGTGGGTGATGGCACCATTGACTCCCAGCCCATATGTCTGATTTGTTTAGGGATTCAAACAGAAAAACGAATGAATTGATTTTGTACGACAGGCTTGAGGAGGTCAAGCTAAAATTAATACAAGCTCGTGCATGAAATTTTGGAGTTTGTGATTTCAAATTTCTGGTCTAAGACTTTTCCGAAAAATAGAAGTGCTTTGAGATTTTAACCTTAAGGGTTTTCCTAAACGTCTGGTTAGAATTAAGTTTCAGTCACTTAAAATCCTTCGAAGGACTAACTGACTGAATCAAGTATGACGTAGAGGGCATGTATTCCATTATTATCAAGTATCAACCTAAATACAAACATTATATTATACAACTGTCAGTTTGTACTGATAGCACAAAAGCTAGCTGCGGCTGTCAGTCTCCTACCTTGTGCAGACGAAAGCCTCAAAACATCCGAATAATGCAGCAGAAATAAAAACGCAAACCATAGATGAACTTTGTTTAAAACCCCCCTCATATTTTTGCAATGTAACAAGCCAGAAACAATTATGAAATACTGTCACGACATTTTGAGACGAGAGGAGAATGTTGGGCTCATAGGAACGAATGCGCGGAGCTGTGGCGGAAGAAAATAAACGACGGACCTCGAAATTTGGCTTCCGGGATGCTTATTTAACGCATTAACTTTTTTCTGTAGGATATCTATCCTAGACTATTTTTAGTGGGGTTAGTAGTAACGTTTACAGGAAACACTAATTTCACTTCAGATTAACCAGATAAACCCTCACAGTGTTACTCAGTCAGTATGACGTCGCCCTGATTTTAGATTTCAAAGTAAAAGCTCTCTGAAATGTCATAAGGCATTATAAGGTAACCTTTCAAAAGACTAATTTCACTTTAGATCAACAGTATAGATCCTCACAGTATTAATCAGTCAATATCAACCCAATTTGATTTTGGATTTTAAAATTAAAGCCGCTTGAAATCACTAATATCAGCTATTCCTCTTCTATAATTCAGAATTATTATAAAGAAGCCTTATAATGTCATTCTGAATTAAGAGGAAAATACAGTTTATTTAAGTCTATCATTGTGTTATAATAGGGCTGTTACCTTATAATACAAAGCGCCTTGAGGCAACAGCTTGTTGTGATTTGCCACTATATAAATAAGACTGAAATAAATTGAACTGAATTGAAATGAATTGATGACGGACTAAATTCACATGAAGATCGCTTTTAATTTGAAATTGGTTCTCAGTTTCTCTTACCGTAATATGGAGAATATACACGTAAGGCAAAACAAGGTGGGGGCTTGCTTGACTGTGCTTCCTGAAGTGAGTGCGGAGTCTGTTCAGTTCTCACACTCATTAGACAGTTAAAGCTGGGTCTAAGCACCATGTGATCAAATGCAAGCGCTGAAAACACCGTACTCTACAGATCGGTGTCTAAGGAGAAACTTAATGCAGCTTTTATCTGGAAACAGAAAGTGAAACTTCATTGACTGGAGGAGAAATGGCGCAGCAAGGGATTCAGCTGGATCAAGAAAAACTGAGCTGTTCCATCTGCCTGGATCTTCTAAAGGATCCAGTCACCATCCCCTGTGGACACAGCTACTGCATAAGCTGTATCAGAAAATACTGGGATGAGAATGAAACGCACAACTGCCCTCAGTGCAGGCAGACTTTCACACCGAGGCCTGTCCTGGTGAAAAACACCATTTTAGCTGAGTTAGTGGAGGACCTAAAGAAAGCTGGACTTTCAGCAGCTTCACCTGATCATTCCTATGCTGGACCTGGAGATGTGACCTGTGATTTCTGTTCTGGGAGGAAGCTGAAAGCTTTCAAGTCTTGTCTGGTGTGTATGGCCTCTTACTGTGAGCAGCACCTCCAGCCTCACTACAACATAGCTCTGTTAAAGAAACACAACCTCATCAAAGCCACTTCAAAGCTTCAGGAGAACATGTGCCCTCTCCACGATGAGGTGATGAAGATTTTCTGTCGCACTGATCAGCAGTGTATCTGTTATCTCTGTTTAATGGATGAACACAAAGGCCATGTCTCTGTGTCAGCTGCAGCAGAGAGAGCTGAGAGGCAGAAAGAACTTGCAGGAAATCAGCAAAAAATCCAACAGAGAATCCAGGACAGAGAGAAAGATGTGAAGATGCTTCAGGAGGAGGTGGAGACTATGAATCTCTCTGCTGATAAAGCTTTGAAGGAAAGTGAGAAGATGTTCAATGACTTGATCAGTCTCATTGAGAAAAAAAACTCTGAGGTGAAGAAGAAGATCAAATCTGAGCAGAAAACTCAAGAGAGACGAGTCAAAGAGCTTCAGGAGAAGATGGAGCAGGAGATCCGAGAGCTGAGGAGGAGAGACGCTGAACTGCAGCAGCTCTCACTGACAGAAGATCACCTCCATTTTCTAAACAGCTACTCCTCACTGTCACATCTGAGTGAATCTACAAATGTACCCTCCAATAGCAACCTCACTCTGCAGTACTTTGAGGATGTGACCGCAGCTGTGTCACAGGCCAGAGATAAAGTGAAGGATCTTCTGAGTGATGATGCTTTACTGCCTCAAGCAGAACCCACAACCAGAGATGAATTTTTGAAATATTCTTGTCACATCACTCTGGATCCAAATACAGCGCACACATGTATATCATTGAGTGAAAAGAACAGAAAAGCAACACTGATGTGGGGAAACCAGTCATATCCAAATCACCCAGACAGATTCCTTGAAAGGTGGCAGGTCCTCAGCAGAGAGGGTCTGACTGGACGTTGTTATTGGGAGGTGAAGTGGAGTGGGATGGTTTATGTAGCTGTTGCATACAAGGATATCAGCCGTACAGGGACCATGATGGAATGTGGATTTGGGTTAAATGACAAATCGTGGACATTAGAATGTTCAAAAAGCCATTATGATTTCAGACATAAGAATGTCATTACTTCCCTCTCAGGCCCTCAATCTTCCAGAGTTGGCGTGTATTTGGACCACGGGGCAGGTATTCTGTCTTTCTACAGCATCACTGAGACCATGACTCTCCTCCACAGAGTCCAGACCAGCTTCACTCAGCCTCTCTATGCTGGATTTTGGCTTCCACAAAGTCCTGGAGGCCCTGTTGAGTTGTGTGAGTTCAACTAGAGAACAGATATTGAATTGACCCATTTGTTACAATGTTTACAAAGTGGTAGTGGCGCAGTGGGTAGGCGCTCGCCTTACAGCCGGAGGGCTGCCGGTTCGAGCCCCAGTCCCTGACTGTGTCCTTGGGCAAGACACTTAAACCACATTGCCTAACGGTAGCGCCGGTCTCTGGCTGCATGACCGCAGATGC
>JAVDPK010018471.1:0-10152 GCA_034780415.1 Cichlasoma orientale | reverse complement strand
GAATGTGTGAGGGGTGGCTCCAGACCTGCACAGTACTGTACATTAGATTTTGTGAGTATTTATGTTTTTCTTACTACTTTACTACTAAGCCAACCATACTCACAACATGTTACATCTGAATAAAATTCATGTTATTAAAAACAAAATATGTTCAAAACTGTATAGGTATAAAATATTCAAGTATTAAAGTACAAAACTAAATACTAAGTACCAAAGTACATTCCTCTAACTGTATATGTTATTGTAGTTTTTCACACTGTCAGTAAATACATAAATGAAGAGATCACAGGCACAAAATGACTTCTTTGTAATCTAATTACATTTATTAGCACCTAAAAAAATAAATACATTAAAAAAAAAAAAAACACCGTCACCTTTTTCTGTGACGTACTCTTTGTTTTGGAGAAAGAAGATTTACACTTCTGATATCTATGTCATCGTGGGGATGCAAATACCCACGTTTTAGCCCTCCTCTTTTCTTCCACCTTTCTGCCTCTCGGCTCTTCCTGCTCTTTCTGCCACCTGTCTCATCCCTCCTCTTCTTCTGTGGAGGTGATGTGAACTGCTTGTGACCGTCGGCGGGCTGTCTGAAGGGGTCTCCAGGATAGGCTTCGTCATCAGAGCTACAACGGGACTTCATCAGTAATCCTCCTTCCCGTCTGGCTTGGGCCTCCCTCCTCAGACGCTTCACCTCGCGCCTCTCTTTGCGCCTCTCTGACCTCGTCTTCCTCCTGCCAGCTTGGCTGTGGAGCTCCTCCTTTGTCTTTGTCCACCCCTGGACTGATTGATTCTCCTCGCCACTCGCCCCTGGTTTTTCAGACAGGTCTGAGAAACCATGTGCAGGCTCTGAAAACACAATGATACAAAAGTCTTCCTTGATAACAAGTCTGATCCTGTTTTAACTGAATAATAGATTAAAAGCAGCTGTTGAACTAATCAATGTTTTAGTTTATTATCTGATCAAATGCAGTCTGAAAAGAACACTTCATCAACCAACTCTGCAGTTCTCCTGAACTCTACAAAGATACTACGGCTGTTTTATGTTTTAATTCAGTCTCAGTGCTGTTTTCAGTCATTAATAGGCAACACGGATAAACTCACCAATCTCATCCAAGCAGCAGACTAAGTCGGGACATTTAAATGGTGAAGGGGAACGTTTTGCTACAGAGCTGTTAGAGCTCAATAAAGGGGTCCAAGCACTCACAATTCAGACCCAGAGTTACACAATCCAAAGCAAGCGTCTTCCCACAATTCACACGTGAATCTACTCTGACCAAAAAGAGGCACCCTGACGCATTTTGAAAGTGGACCTTCGCCATTTAAAAGAGTCAGCAAAGATAAATGCCCAGTAACATAATTTGTCATTTGACAAATGGTTGCATTTGAAATGTTTTTCTAGCCAGGATGTGATCTGTCTGGATTTTGTATCATTATCATGCTGTAATATTCCCCTTCTGCAATGTTTCTTGGGCAAAGTGAACAACAGTCTGGGTAGAATCACAACAAAAAATCTGATTAAGGCAATCCCAAGGGTGAAAAATGACAGGCATTTCTAAGTAAAACACAACAAACTTTTATGTCCATATGTTTTTGGACAATTACACTTTTTAAATAAAATAATAATTTTGTCTCCGTACACCACCTCAGTGGACTTTAAATCAAACAACTAAGATATGACTGACGTGCAGGCTTTTAGCTTTAATTCCAGGGGTTTAACTAAAGTATTGTATTAACTGTTTAGGAATTACAGCCATTTGTATACATAGTCTTCCAATTATTAAGAGGCTCGAAAGTAATTGGACAATTGACTGACGAGCAGTTTCATGACCATGTGAGGCCTGTTTCCTTGTCACTCCATGACAAATTAAGCAGATAATTGATCTTGATTACATTTGTATCTGGCATGAGGCCCAACGAGCTGTCAGCACAAGTGAGGAAGACCATCATTAGGCTAAAAAGAGATTGCAAGATCTTTAGGAGTGGCCAAATCACCAATCTGGTTCATTCTTAAAAACAATGAATGCACTTCCCAGTAACACCAAAAGGCCTGAAAGACCACAGAACACAACTAAAGTGCATGATGGCAGAATTATTTCCATGGTTAAGAAAAACCCCTTCACAATCTCTAACAAAATCAAGAACACTCAACAAGGTAAGCGTATCATTATCAAAGTCTATAATCAAGAAACACCTTCTTGAATGTAAATATAGATGGTTTCCAACAAGGTGCAAACCACTGGTTACACTTAAGAACAAGAAGGCCAGCTCAGACTTTGCCAGAAAGCATCTAAAAGAGCTTGCACGGTTCTGAAACAAAATCTTTGGACCAATGAAACCAAGATGAATCTGTACCAGAATGATGGGAAGAGAAAGCATGGGGAAGGAGAGAAACAGCTCATGATCCAAAGCATGCCACATTATCTGTGAAACATGATGGAGGCAATGTTATGGCATGGGCAGGTATGGCTGCCAGTGGAACCGGATCTCTAGTGTTTATTGATGATGTCATATAAATTGACATTGACATGTGACTGCTGGTAGAAGCAGCAGGATGAACTGTGAAGTGTTTAGAGCTATAGTCACTGCTCAGATTCAGCCAAATGCTGCAAAACTGATAAGCCAACACTTCACAGTGCAAATAGATAATGACCAAAGCGTATTCTAAGAAACCCAAGAGTTTCTCAAGGCAAAGACTTGGGGTATTCTTCAATGGCCAAGTCAGTCACCTGACCTCAACCCAACAGAGCATGCTTTTCAGTTACTGAAGACAAAACTAAAAGAGACACCCACAAACAAGCAGCAACTGAAGGTGGTTGCTGTAAAGGCCTGGCACAGTATCCTCAAGGAAGGAAACACAGCATTTGGTGATTTCCATGGGTTCTAGATTTCAGGGAGTCATCGACTGCAAAGGATTTTCATCCAAGTATTAAAACCAACCCTTAAACTTATGTTAGTTTGTCCAATTACTTTTGAGCATCTGAAAATAGGGGGCTATATATAAAAATGGCTGCAATTCCTAAACAGTTATAAAACTAAAGTCTGCACTTCAGTCACACACTGATTGTTTGATTTAAAATCCACTGTGGGGGTGTACAGAGGCAAAGCTACAAAACAATGTGTCATTGTCCAAAACCTATGGATCTAACAGTATATATAAATGGACCACTCATCATTGCAGGAGCTTATTTTGCTCATAATTCCCACTCAGTGCTCACTTTACATCTGGTTTTTTTTTAGATTTTTAGACCTACTGTAGCAGGCAGCTTTAATAAACTCACCCATCCAGCATAAACAAAGATATAGCTGGTACATTTAAAAGGGAAGAAATGTATCCCACTACAGAGCTAGTAGAGACCCAAAAAGAAAGCTAAAAAAAAACACTACTGTGCATTGTTTTATGATAGTTTACATCACTGTAAAATAATAATGTAAAAGCTATGATGCAAGCTTTGTCACCTTTCGCTCTTTCCTCTAGCCTGGTACGAAGTTGGAGAATGTCCTCCTTGGTGTCATAGTGGCAAACATAAGGCAATGATGGAAAAGTGCCCGTAACCATCCTCCTCCTAGTGCACTCCTGATACAGAAAGACAGGCAGTGACACAGATACGGCAGAAGAAGAAGACATGAGTTAAAGAATGGATCCAGGACAGTGGAAAAAGGATGCAACTGAGAATTAAATAGAGAGAGCATTTATCTAAGCTTGATTCGACACAAAAAGAGAAAAGATGGAGAAAACATTTTGGACAGAAGTGTAGCGAGGTGAAGCAAAAAGAAGAGAGCTGTGACTTTAGGAAAAAAAGAGAGACAAGCGAGAGGGACAGCAGATGAGGCAGCAGAAATAAAGGCAGGCAAAGATCCAGTAAAATAAGGCAAGGATTCAATTTATTTATCACTTACATAACCATAATGCCCCCTTTTAGAGCAGTTGTAACAATGAACATGGCATTTCCTGTGTTTGAGGTTGTGGAGTGTCTGTGGCCTGAGGGGAACCTCTAACCTGATCTGGAAGAGAAAGTTTAAATGAAGGGCATTTCAAAAAGATAACAGACATCTGTTGATTTCTTCTTGTTTTAGCAGTACGCACCAATCAAATAGGCTCCTGGTAACGGGTGTATTCCAGTTTGATTCCTTCACTGCGTTTGATTCCCCTGCTCTCTTTCCCCATAATTGCTGTCTATTTCTACTTTGACTATCTAATAATAGGCAGGGGATAAAACTTTAAAAATTACCTAATTAAAAAGGTCTCCTGCCACCTGCTACCTAGATCAATTCTATTGCTTAATTTAGAGCAAAATCATTAAGAACTCCAATTAGGTTTACATAGTGAGCCAGAAAGGTTTGTTCGTGTTCAGAAGCATTATGCATTTTGCTGAGAAAAGAAGATTCGATTTTAAAAGAAAAAAAAAGAGCACTCACTGTCAAGTGGTACTGCCTCCACGTATCAGGGCAGGCCTGAGGAAAATACAGAAAACGGAGAAGAAATGTTTTCTTCAAGCAACAACGAAGACAAAGAACTGCTTGCAAGAAATAAAATAACACTTCATAAATTGAGCCCACACACTCATGAGGCTACAGAATCTGTCAACAAACAACTGACAAATGTTTGCAACGCTTCCTTCAACACAATATCACACTCTCCAACACCAACACTCAACGGGGCCAGACCTGCGAACTCACATCAGAAAGGTGCCCTGTCATCCCACAGCGCAGGCAGTGCTGGTTCCACACTGGAGGCATTTCACAAGACTTGAGGCCGTGTGAAGGCAGTCCACATCTAGAACAGGGGTGACGAGTACATTTCCTCTGGATGTGACCCTGGATCCCACAAAGGACACATGTAGGAATTTTCTGCTGACAAAGAGACAGAACAGATTTTTTTTTAAGATGTAAAGATGGGCAATACGGTCCTGTCAATCAACCTCTGCAGGTGTCCATGAGAATGGGATTGATGAGTGAGTTTGTTTACCTTGCGGAGTGTGCAGCTTTTGGCGAGGTGGCCCGTCCTGTTGCAGATGCGGCAGATCAGAGAACGACCAGGCGTGAAATAGCGGCTGGTCAGAGACTGATTCACGCCACACTAGATAAGATATTTAAAATGAGGTTAAACCCAGTGACATGCGGTGAGGTTTGTGATGGGTGAGGCACTGACTCGTCTGGAGTCAGATGTTAGCGCTGCCCCCTATCGGTGCAGCATGGTGCTTTCTGCCTCGCCCTGTGTATTTTCACCGTGCATTCATGACCGATCATAAAGAATAAACATGTCACGCACATTCATTCAATATATTAGACAGACTGGAACATCAGCATGTGTAGCACATGTGTAATCAAACATGTGTATTGGTGATTTAAAGAGAGACAGCAATGGCCATGCGCCAACCGCCTGTTTCTATTATTGTATGTGACACAGCGCCACCAGAGGTGAGCCACAGCACTGCACTGGCTCGCCCCGCATTTATTCCATGTGTTTAAACAGGCAATCTGTAAATTCCGCAATTTTGACCATTAAAGTGTTGAAATAATTCAGGAAAAAGTTTTATAAAACAGTTTTCTAGAAGAGTCAAGTGGTCAAATGTATTTTCTGTTATCATTGTTAGTATTTTACTTGTCTGATGACAGGGGAGGCACTGCCTCACCTGCCTCCCCTGACTGCACGTCACTGGTTAAACCCATAACTTTGTCTTCACACTGCAAATTAAAGGCACAGGAAGTTTTTTTTTTTTTGAGGTTTTCAATAGGAAAAAAAGTTTATTGTACTCATGACTATACACTGATTACCATGTAATTGATGCATTGTCATAAACTTAGAATTAATCCCTTAAAAAAAAAACAGGAGCAGGCCCTCAAATACAGTGGCAGAGATGGAGTTCACTGTTCCGCATAACCTACTACATACATAATTACTTTTAATTTAAGCATCACAAATAGCTCTTTCCGAACATTTAACATTTGTATATGTATATTTTCATCATCTCTTTCTCATTATGTTTTTCTCCTCCTCCACTACTGCTCTGTCTTTAGACGTTAGATGTTAGATTCAACTCATTGTCATTGTGCACACAAGGCACACAATGATCGTTCCAGAGATGAGCATCTGCAGTCATGCAGCCAGAGACCGGCGCTACCGTTAGGCAATGTGGTTTAAGCGTCTTGCCCAAGGACACAACGCAGCTCAGGGACAGGAAAGTTCAGGATATCCTCAACAAGTCCCTTCAGCATCGCTGTCATCGGACAGAAGTGAGCTTCACATCGACTCATATCGGACTCGTTTCACAAAGTTTTACAAGCTCCAGCGTAAATAGATGTGGACAACAAGCATATTGACAACTGAGAACAGCAGACTGAGAGCCTACACTCACTACAGATGAACGGCCGGCAGACTTGTTTGTCCTACAGTGGCCACCATAGAATTATGCACTTGAACTGAGAGGGCTAAGAAACAGAACTCAGTTGACTGCAATCTGCTGACATCTAGCCATGATATTTTACACACTGCACCTTTAATCTACTATACTATAACCACTATTTTGAAAACCTGCATTCCTTCCTCTGCCACAGTTTCGTAGATACATACAATACTGTGCTTTCATAAACAAACAAGCTCTCTTATACTATTCATGAAAGCTGGTAGAAATCAAAAGTTACCTTGTCTTTCACTGACACAGCCCAGGTTTCTTTTACTGATTTCACCGTCTCATCCTTCACATCTATGTTGGAGAGAAAGACCAGGGGGGACATTAATAACCACAAACAAATATTGTCCACAATGAAATACCCAACTTTAAGTTGATCTCAGAAGTTATTGAACAGCAACATCCAAAAAAAGCCTTAAAAAAAAAAAGCTTGTCAAAGCTCAGTAGACTTTTCCAAGTATTCAGTCTTGTTAAAGCAGAAGCTCGAACACATAATGAAGAGCGCCTGACCTTTCTGAAGTAACTATCACTTATGTGTAAAGAAAACCTAAAATTTTGCTGCTCCAGTGGAGCTGGTGGGTCAAATCAAAGTGGTTGTGTGCAGCTCCCTGGTGTGAATATGATAATCTGCATCTAAAGCGCCTGGCTAAGCAAACTGTCTCTGTATACACTTTTAAAATAAATTGCACTCCCACACATTTACAAAAATAACTGTGCACTCACTGTGTCCATTTACTCTTTTTGCACGAAATGTATCTACAGAGATGTATTTCTAGCTAAAGTTATCTTTATTTTTCCTCATTTTTCTCTCTATAGTCCATGTTGGAAGCTGGTACAGCCAATCACAAAATAACTAAACTGTGATATAAAACATTACAGCTCGTGGAGTTCACTTAGGCTGGTATTTTTTTTTCTAGGTGAAAAACATAACCTTACAGTCATCCAGAGAATTTAACAGAAACTTCCCTAAATTTGCAGAATCAGATGTTGTATATTCAGCATCATTGTGTAAGTAGCATCTGTTCATTGTTTTCACTGGCTGCAATTTACATCTGTTTTCTATCTAATTCAATAATTATTAAAGTACATTTACTGAAGTCTGTCTTTTGATCACCAGCATCCAATTTTCCAAAGACAAAATTCTCCATTAATCATTCCTATAGCAGTGAGCTCAAGCATGGGGTGACTTTTTTCTACTTATCATCTCTTTTTTATAACTTATTTGAGTGCAAAATACAGTATGTCGTGCTAGTTTGATCATATACTGACATGCAAATTGATTATGCATGTAACTCGTGGTTTAGAGGCCTTCAGAAAAGATTTAAAACCCAATTACAATCAATATAAACTAGTATCCTTAACTATCCAGGTCAGCAAACGTTGGTGTTTGATGACTTTTGCCGACTGAAATGGTTAAATGTTCCAATGACAGTACATTACTTGTGTATAATATTCATAACAAAGCTGCTCCATTATACTTTTGTCATGGTTACAGTACCCACAGACGTGATTCGTCATATGTTGATCCGATTGTTAAAACACAGAGACAAAAAAAACCTGGAATGAAGTATTGTTCAACTTGAAAAATGTTCAATCTGTTTCTTTTGCTTAGCATAATTTCTGTCGTGTAATGTTTCCAAAAGATCAACTATGGAAATAAGCTGATCTTTATGGTTACTTTTTAATGCTCCTTATTCTGGTACTTGTTACATGCACAGTATCATGGTCTTAATTCATATATGTCTGTGATAGTTTCAGTCTGTGATAGTAATCTTTTGGGATGACATTTAAATGCACATCAAATTCAAATGAAGTTCCACCTTATCGAGAACATACAATAACCAGCCAAAAATTCAAAGGTGAAGCATTACAGTATAGCCTACATACTGTCACTGTCAATCGAAACTGGCTGAGCTTTAACACACATTACAAACAGGTTGTGGAATTTTTTTGTTTTGTTTTGTTTTGTTATTGCAAAATTTGCACCTGCTTATGACTTTCTGATTTCAGATTTAACCTCTATCAAACTTTCACTTTGCACTTGCATTAGGACAACTGAAACACCATTTTTAACCCAAAAGCTGACCCATTCTAGTTTCACCTTCATCTCCAAAGTCCTCCCCAGAGCTGTTCCTGTAGCTCACGTTGAGCTGGATCCTCGAGTCCTCCACCTGCTCCTCTCCTTCCAGGATCATCCACTCCTCTATGGGCTGGTCTTCATCTTGATCCTCCTCAACACTAGAAGATGAATCAAGCTCAGCGTCTATAGAGGAGAATGGAAAGGCCAGGAGGAGCGGAGGGGAGCTTTCTCTGCTCAGCCGTGCAGCTTGTTTGCAGCTCATGTGATGTCTCTCCATTCCTCCTTCGTCCTCTGAACTGCTGGACCCCGCAATCAAGAAGAGGTCTTTGGAGCCCTCCTGGCCATCATCAACTTCCTCAGTGTGCTCCATGGTCAGATCTGACACAACCTGCAGGTGGAAAGCGCCACCTACAGGCGACTGTCTTCACTGCTATCAAACAGCGGTAGCTGATGGGTCTTTTACAGGTTTTTATTATGTCTTGGATCAGGCAGAAATGAAACAGTTTTGGTCTAAAACGGGATAATTACCGCGCAGGTGTGCAAACTTTTAAGAGCACTCTATTTTAACGCGGGAGTTGAGGCTAAGCAGCAACGCAGTACACGAGGTGGTCAGCTACAGTAGCAGCTAAAAACGCAACCAAGTCACATAACTTCTGTAAAGGCGATATTCGGCCTTTTAATTCACAAAACCAATACCTCGGATTCGTTTAATTCATTTCAAATTAATGTTTCTTCCACACAGCGGAGATAAAGCTTGTTACTTCCGTGCTTGTTTACATATGTGAAGCGTTTTACCCGGCGTGTCCGGAAAAGGTTGGACAACCAAACGTGAACACAGCGTGCACACAGTCTGTCGAAATGTTCCCAGGTATAGTCACTGATAAAAGTGGCCGACATTTGTATCGTATTTGTATCTGTTTTCTGTGGTTGGGTTTAGTTGTCACTAGTTAGAAGCAAGTCCATAGACCTCTAGAAGCATTTAAGGTAATTAAAAAGTATTTTAAAAAGGGAAAAGAAAAAATACATCATCTGTCAATTCTAAAAAGGTTTTACATAATAAAAAATTATCGCACAAAGTCTTGAAATTAAATACAAATACAGTCAGAATCAGAATCAGAAGGGTTTATTGCCATATGGGTGAACAGGGTCACAATATTAGTAAATTGCTGCGGTACTTTGTGCTTACATAAAAACAAAAAAACAAGTATAAAAACTATAACACACTATTACAAAATATACAGTACAGAGATTTACAAAATATACAGTACAATGAGATGAATAATACATGGCATATCACACCGTATCGTTAAAAAATCTAACCCAAAATGCAGAAGCAGTGCTTGGAAAACCTATTACGCCACATGCTTCATCAGTCTATCACATGGTCATGGAGGAATTTTGGTCCACTGTTCATTACAGTGTTGCTGCAGTTAATTGAGGTTTGCAACCATTCTGTTAGGCACAGATCTCTTAATGTCCCACCACGGCATTTCAGTCAGGCCGAGCCACCCATTCTGCAGTAGATTTGCTGCTGTGCTTCTCCTGTTGCAGAACCTGCTGTTGGCAATTTTTTACTGTCAGACAGATTTTGATTTTGATTTGATTTATTTATTTAAAGGGGACAGTGCAATTTAATAAAACACACGATAAAACATGGGTTAA
>JAVDPK010018469.1:0-10155 GCA_034780415.1 Cichlasoma orientale | reverse complement strand
TGGGATTTTTTTTTTTTATATATATATATATATATATATATTATAAGAGTGTCTTGCCTTCTGTGGTACTGTTGTAAGTGTAAATGTATTTATTTTTTACTATGTAATTTATTTATTACCATGTAACTTAGTTTATAACCTCTTTTAGGACAAAATGAATGTGCTGTCTTCTTTCTCGCTTTCTTTTTGTTAATGAAATAGCAAAGTGAGTTGATCACTCCCTTAATCACATTGGTTTTAACTGTTAAAAAAAACGTGCATATTTTCTCTACACCAGAGAAGTGACATTTCATGTATTTACTGTAACGTTAATGTTAGTTCAGCTAATGGAAATCGTGTCCACACATCCTGCCACCTTGTTTATCAGTCCAGGATTTCTTTCAATATTTACTGCCACTGCTAAAATCTATTTTATTCCCAAAGCAGAGTTGCTGAGACACTACTTTGGTAGTGTATCCTAATTCTTAGGAAAGTGCAGTTTGAATCCTGCTGGTTGTGAGTGTCAGCAGTGCAGGCAGCTCTGATATTTAACCACTGGCCTGCATTAACCCAGCAGATGCTTACTGCTTCCATTCAACATGGGTGTTTCAGATCAGCTTGAGCCTCAGATCATTGATTAAACCAAACAACATTCATATAGTTTTACCATGTTTATTCTGCTGTGTCCATCAGTCTGACCAACACAGTTCTTCTTCCTCCATGGATGGATGGAAGCTGAATCAGTTTGTGCAGTTTGTGGAGTTTTTATTGGTGGTCAGCAAACTCCTGGAACTCCTGGATCTTATTAAAAATGGTAAGACCTGCTGTCAAAGCCAAATACATTTTCTTTCCAAAAATGACTTTATGGCTTGTTAACATGCGTGATTATCTTAATGCTTGTGTTCCTTCTGTGCTATTCAGTTCACTTCAATGTTATTTGTATAGCGCCAAATCACAACAGTCGCCTTAAGACACTTATATTGTAAAGTAGAACCCTACAATAAACTGTGGCATGACATGATACATGCACGCTCATCACACACACACACACACACACACACACACACACACGTGCGCGTGCCAAGATCACAAGATAAGGCCCTTGTCCTGGACTACACTGTGAGGCCTTGTAGAGACAGGAGAGTTCCATTAGCCAAAGCAGCCGAGCATGGCCATTGCTGGCTCATCACTATCTGCCATCCTATCTAGTCACAAGTCTGGAGAGAGAGAGTGAAAGAGCAAAAGGAGCGGAATGGAGAGGATGAGGTGCACAGACAATGAAAGAAGGGGAAGAAAAACAGCAGTGATAGAAGACATTTTAAGGAGAGAAAGTAAAGGGAGAGAGAGGGGAAGAGAAAAGAGATGGAAATAAATCAGTGAATATCACTTCAGACATCACAGTCTATTTGGTCAGCAGATGATTAGTCAGCATACATGGTACAAAAGAGCTGAGGGACCAATATATGTACCATTAAAGCAGTAGTTTAATGTTTCAGTGTGATTTACGAAGGTTTAAACAGCATATCATTCCCCAGTTACTCACCATATTGTTAACAATACATCAACGCTACTGCGCTCTTATTGGAATCTAACTAGACATATAGAACAATTACTTACAATGTTACTGGGCTTATTCTCAGGATGCTCATCATGCTGAAGTTGATTAAGTTAGAGAATGTGTTTGCCTGATTGTTTGTCCATCTGCTTCCAAAACAATTAGGCACATGGCTTGGTTTTTCTCTCCTCTTCTCTCTTGTATTCTCCTCTCCCTCTGTGTTTGGTTTCCTCTTGGGAGCTAACTTCTTTGCCTCACTCCTCTTTCTCTCCCTCTCCTCCTCTCCTTTAATTCCCAGCCTGCAGAACACTGTGGAAAGTGCTGATGAACAATTAAACATGGTCCTTCCCCAGGGAGGCAAGGTCACTCCTGTTTGTGTGGAGGTGTGTGTATAAGATTGCAGAGAAAATGCAATGAATGTGTGTGTGTGTGTTTGGGAGAGAGAGTGAGAGAGATAAAAAAAAAAGAGGGAGATGCTTGGCAGAGGTACAGATATTGTATATGCCAGACAAAAGGTAAAAGCTGAGTAATGTTATATAGTTTGGCTTGGAGGTAGAGCACAGCCTAGTCTCACAGCAAAATGCCTAATATCTATGTTGGTCCACAGTGAATAAGATAATATTTTTACAGTGATGACATTATAAAGTTCGTTCATTGAGGATATTTTTGGGAATCCCAACTTTGCAACTTTGCAAAAAAAAAATTGTGATGTAGTTAATGTGCTGTAGTGCTTAAAGTGTCTGTTTTACCTGAAAGCATGAGCTTTTCCCACAAAAACCCCCAAAAAGAACCTTCTGTGTGTAATCACAACAAAACAGAAGTGCTCACCAGAGATCACAACAACTTCATTGCAACCAGACACTGTCTTGTGGTCTTCCTGGTGATCACGGCTGAGCTTACTGTTACATGAGAGGAAAACACAGAGGAAGAAAGAAAAGCACAGTGACCCCTCTGAGCATGTACAGAAGCAGGGTGGAAAACATACAGTACACCTCCTGTGTGAAAATCGGCTGCAGAGGCTTCACTGGAAAATCTGCCCAACAATTTGCAAAGGTTTTTGGTATTACAGGAGCCGGACATCTATTATGTGCCTGGTGTCAAATGAGAGCATTTCAGAACATTTAATTTGCATAGGTCTTTTATTTTGAAAAAAAAAAAAAAAAGCACGCCTCTAATTCTACATGTCCCACATTACACTGCAATAGCTGGCGTGTTAGCATGTCAGTCAAGCCCTGCAAGTGTCAGCTCTACCTCCCCTCTCTCTTTTGACATACTCATCAGAGTCGTACCCTCAACCAGTCAGAAGGTGCCACATTTAAGCTAGCCCATAACAGAAATGGTGTTTATTCACTAACTTAACCCTCTGAGATCTAAGACATCATAAGTGGTAACTCAAACCCTAACTCTACATTTTGGAGAAGGTCAAAATAAACTTTTTTGATAAAAAAAAAAAAAAGTGTGCCTAGTTTTTTGTTTTTTTTTTAATGTTTTTTTGGTTTCCAAGACTTTAAAGAACAATTCAATAAAAACAAAAAAAAAAGATTTCTTGTAATTGCCTTGAATTGGAATAAGAGTTAGAGTTGTGGTCGTTACTGACGATGCCTTACACCTCAGAGGATTTTCACACACATTTTCAACACATCAGAAAAAAAAAATACTCATTTAGTTTGTTGGCAGTATTAATGAATTTCTTTCTTTCTTTTTGCTGTTTTGATTTATCAAAAAAACATAAAAAAAAAGAATCTCATTGGTTTGTCTTTCATTTGATCTCTCATTTGTTTATTTAATCTCGAAGCTTGGTTTGTTCTGAACTGTATAAAATGTGCTGGGATGAGTTAAGATGATATTCTGTGTGAATAAGCCTGAGAAGACATGGCTAATTTAAGCCTGTTTATCATTAAATATTGAGCTTATCTGGCCCTCAACTTGGACCCTATGGTTTAATGATGGTTCTTTCAGGGAATGTGTTTGACTCCCATGCCTCAAAGGATTCAAACATACTTTTTTAAGCATGGTAAATCATAGTAATCCCACTTCTTGACTGCTAGCAGGGCCATGGAGATAAGCTAAAATCTTTTTTAAAATACACATGGAAAAAAGTTTTATCAGGATTCCATGGAGTCGTGTGAAAAACTAAGAACATGATCCAGTAGCTTGTAGAGCAACCTTCAGCAGGAATAACAAAGTAATTATTTTCTCTATGTCTTTATCAAGTCTCCCACATTGCTGTTGAGGAATTCTCAACAACTCTTCTATGCAATATTGCTTCAGTTCTCATTGAGCTTTGCAGGCATTTGTTTATGCACAGCTCTCTTAGCGTCTCACCACAGCATTTCAAGTGGGTTGACATCTGGACTTTGACTGCATCACCTTGATTCTTTTCTTTTTCAGCCATTCTGTTGTAGATTTGCCTGGATTTATTGTCATGCAGGATAACCACTTTTGACCAAGCTTGAGCTGTTGGAAAAATGGCCTTATGTTTGACTCTAGAATGCTTTGGTATACAGAAGACTTCATGGTCATCTTAATGACTGTGAGGTCTCCTGGACCTGTGGCTGCAAAACAAGTCCAAAACATCACCCCCTCCGCCACCGTGCTTAACAGTTGATATGAGCTGTTTGTGTTGTCTGAGATGCAGCTCCTGAGTTTTTGGCAGTTTCTCTGAGGATTGCATTGTCTGACCTTAGAGTAAATTGACTGGGACGTCCATTCCTGAGAAAAAAAAAAAACACCAAATAGGCAAATAAGGAGTGCAGAGCCAAAGTGACTAGGAATAAGTAGTAGCGTCACCCACACCTGAGCTGCCTCGCATTATCCTCAATAACTGACTTTCTTGGCCAACTAGGGGCAACAAACTACAAAACATAACACTGACATATCACCATCTTCAAAATTAGGATAACAAACCTCAAACTAGAAACTGTTTTTCAAGCCTCCATCAGAGAGCACAGCATTATCATCCTTCCCAAAACCCATTTTTGTCTAGATGGTATTTATCCTTGTTAAACTCCTATTTTGTTCTCTAAGACAAAAGGTTAAAAAGCTACGTTGTATAGTTTGGTTTGGAGGTGGAGCTCAGCCTCGTCTCACAGAAAAATGTATAATATGAAATATGAAATTTGGCTTCTTCACACCAAAATTAGCTTCTGTCGATTCGCCACGTAGTTGGCGGCTACATCTGTCTGTGGTTTTGTGCTTGGTGGGCCATAAAGAGTGGGTTTCTAGAGAAACGACAGAAAACAGCTGCATAATTATGAAAATGATGTGAGAATTAAAAAAACAGATGCTGGTTAAACAATGAACTGAGCTCACCATTGCTTTAGGTTTGTTTTTATCAGTACAAAGAACCCTTTCACAATGTCTCATTTCTTTATGCTGTCATATGATAAATTATTACAAACTATACTATTTGCAACTTAAAATTATTGGCACGGTCTAAACAATATTGTGTACATACCTACAGCTGGACAGCCCTGCTATGGTAGCTGTGTTTTTTTTTCTAAAATGCATCCCATATAGTACAGTTATCTATTCCAGTAAAAATAGAACCAGGTAGAGTGACACTTAAAGACTTATTTTCTGAAGCTCCATATGCAAACTGCACACACATACACACTCACTTGATCAACGCTACTCGTGACATTGCACAAACAGCGAGGAGACAATCATGACCATCTTGCAATCGCCTTCTCCATCTCTCTCGGGATTCTTCAGCAGCAGGGGAGTGGGTGGAGTTCAAAGCTGAGTAAAAACAAAGAAACAAAATGTAAACTGAAGAACTGTGTACTCTGGCAGCTTCCTTCCAATAACCGTCTGGCAAACCATTATTAGCTGTCTGTGTGGGAAATCATTAATTTTAGAAAAACAAAATATGTCAAGTTTATCCCTGGGGCCAGCTGCTATTTCTGTGTGTTCGAGAAGGAAGTGTTGAATGTGATGATATCCTGAAGGCAATTTGTTATTTATTAATTTCTTCTCAAGCATTTTATTTGAGCTGTGGGTTGAAAGAAAGGCTGTAATTTGTATACAAATACACGGTCTATTTACAGGCTAATGCAAAAAAGGACTCGCAGAAGGGAATATTTAATATCTCTGCTTTTTAAGTATATTCATTATTTCCATTTTGATGTGTCACCTCAAATTCAGTGCAACTCCACTAAAACTGATTTCTACTGCTTTTTTTCCCCCCACGCTTGTGTTTTTCCCCTGACATCACAACCTCAAATCCAGTCTTGACAATATTCATGCATTCTCTCCTTGGGAAATGTTGCCCTAAACCGGGCCCATTCATCCATGTTGGCAGCGACAACACAATGGTGACAGGCACCCAGAATCCCAAAAATGTAGTACAACTCCAAACCCAAAATGCAGCACAACATGAGACCTTTCCTCACCAGAGATTCTGTCAAGTTCCTCACTCAAGTTTAGTCATCTCTTGTCTGGGCTACTGTGACTCCCTCTGTGACCACACTCCTTCCAGCCTCTCCATCTGATGCAAAACACAGCAGCATGCCTCATTTTTAGCATGCTCAGACCCTCCCGTGTTATCCCGCTCTTACAGTTCCTCCACGAGGCCGGTTGTATTGAATACAAAATCCTTCTGTTGGCAAACAAGGTTGCAAAGGGATTCACACATGCATACAACCAGGCCACTGTCCAGGTCTATGCACACCAGCTTGCTCTGCTTTTCAGCGACCACAGGGCCATTCAGCTCTTGCTTTTGTTTTCCTCCCAAACTTGCTGGTGTCTACTTATTTCTTCCATCCCCGCTCTCATTTCTCTCTTCAAGCATGTTCTTTTTATTTCATAACTTTTTTTTTATTATAATTCTAGCATCTTAGCGGAATTTTGTGAATTCAACAGTTGTGCTCCAATTAAGTTACTCAAAATGAGAACGTCAATCATATTAATGAAATGTAAATGTCAGTCTTTCTGCCTACTATTTTTCATTTTCTCTGCTCTATTTCGGGGTTCTATAGAAATGTGAAAGCACTGAACATGAATCTGAATGTTACAAGATGAATTATATGAGGTCACTCATCCTTCAGTTGAAGATATATATATATATATATATATATATATATAAATAACATGTTTTTTTTATTTAATTCTATGACAAGCCAGTTGCAACAAAATTTTGTTCCTTGTACACTTGTTCTATATTGAAAAACAATAAGGCCTGTTTAATTTAATCTAACCAAAATTGTATACTTCCTGTCTTGAATGAGGTATACGTGTCAGTCCCCTGATGCGTGTACAGTTTTAACTCGCTTACATTAACCCTGTGAGCTCCAGGTGTGGGCAGCCTACTCAAAGGCTTGTTAGGTCTGGTAAATGTTGTGTATGTGCGTGGATTGAGCACACATATCACGGTATGAATCAAAGTACTATAAGGTGGCCATAAAACCTGAGAAGACTATAGCTTGATTGCCTGCTGTCTGCGCACTAACCTTTTCATGGTTTGGCAGGAAATCAGTGGATTTGAGAGCCATCTGCCCCAAAATGCATTTCTCCTGCAAGAAGAAAGGCTTTCACTGCAACACTATATGAGGCCATTTTTAATTGGTGGTGTCCTTTGGTCAGTAATTGTGACAACCTTAAGTAGAATTTTAAAATTGTGTCAGTGTTTCTCTGTTAAGCTGTTTTCACACTGGAGTGCGACCTTTAACTTTTATAGAAATCAACTAAAAGAGGCACATTAGGCACCACAAATGTCTGACACAGTTGGATTGAAAATTAGCTTTGAAGCGGCCAGCTCCTTAATAAAAACTCTGTGTAAAATCAAATTTCACCGATGTGTAAATAGCATAGCTAATATTCTGGTGGACTTGGTGAAGTTCATATGAAACTGGTTTGAATCTTTCCACTGCTTTACTTCATGGATATTTATCATCTGAATTAGCATGAGATTTTGTACGGGCAGTCGTGGTCCCCAGGAGGAGGAGTGTTATGTCTTTGATCACTCCTCCCTTGCACAAACAACAATATGATATCTCATGCTTTTCATGGCATCAGAAAAAGAATATTTTAATGTTTGCATCACATTTTATACATACAATCATGGTTCACAGAGGATTAATTCCAATCACTGTCTTCCCTACAGTTTTTCTGGAATATCTCTGGCAGATCAAAGTTTTCCCTAATCCAGTGATAAACCTGACATTCACCGTCTCACAGAAGTGGAAAACCTGACTTTATCGACTTTTTCCCAACACCAAAAACAATCTGACACTTTAGGATTTTAGGAAAATTTTGGTTCGTGGTTACCAGAGGAATTCTAATACCACTGAAGATCACACTGATCCTTCTAGCAGTGTCACAAGCAGGTGTTACCAAGTTATACTTCTCAGTACATGAAAAAAAAATAGAATGGGCATTTTGGACATTCATAGCTCACGGAGAACGTATGCTAATGACTTGTGTCTCAAAGACTATTGGAAATATCACCATCAAATTTACGGGTCCCATATCTTTATAAGTCTCTTACTGCCAGCTTTATGAGCCAGTAAGAATTTTCTATATAGAAAATAGGTAACCAATAGGAGTCGAGCTAGAAATCCAACCATCATCCACCTCTTTTTTCCCGGGTCAGTGCTAAGCGGCATGTCATAGCACAGCTGCTGACATGGATGTTAAACATAGTGCTGTGGACAATCGGGAACTGGAGCCGCCCTCTTGGTTAAAGCCGCCAGACTCAACTAAAATAAATAAATTTTACTTTGCAGAACTTGTAACTTATTGCCGCCTCATTAGCTTCGTTTCTTTGTGTTACATTTGAAACAGACTAATGTGTAAAACGTTGGTGACACATCAACCCTCGCTGCTCTGAGGTAAAATTAGTGCTTTTTTTTTTTGTTTTTGTCAGAGTTTAACAGAAACATAAATGCTCCATTAAAATATCAAAAACGGCCATGCGATAGCAAGTAAAGTGATAAAAATACTCTTATTATATACCTTACAAATAACCAAACTAATACAGTTACCTGAAGAACTAAAATCCCCCGTGGAATACTCCAGCTAATGATGCCTCCGAAGGAATTGGACAACTGTGTTGCTGCCTTGTGGGGCTAATGTAATTATTAGCTTGGATTGTATGCGCACAGGTCAGAGCTGTGTGGAAAATGTAATACTGATGAAATGTGAAAACTTTAAGGGCTGATTTATAACCAGCAGAGAAGCGCTGGGTGTGTGTATTAATATAACACTCTGCTTCAGTGCAGTTAAACTCTGACTTTCTATTTGCTATTTACATCTGTTTGTTTCTGTCCTGCTCTACACTGTACTGCATCTTAATGTGGCCAAATTCACAAATCTTTCTTCATGTATGTATTTTCTGTTCTTGTTGTCAGCGTGAGAGTGCAAAAGACTCAAAAGCTGGATGCACTTGAAAAAGTTCAAAGACTTTAATTAACACTTTTGAATTCACAGCAGCAGCTTTTCGGAATGTTTCACAAGTTCATATTCAACTTCAAGTCTCTTTCTTTTTCTAGGTTCACGTGCAGTTATCAGGGTGGCATGTCAGGTAAGTGCTCACTGTCCTCACAGGTTGCAGGCACATGTTGGATGTGGTTATTTTCACAGGTGGACTTGCAGGAAAGACTTATTTTCCACACAGGTATTTACCGGGAATGATGATCTTTTTCTCGACAGTCTCTGGTGCAGGTAAGGTCTCTCTTTGAGAGCGAGAGTGGGTCAGGCAGGTTTCTCAGGAAGCGGGCAAGCATACACGGACAGAATCTGCACCGGAGGAGAACAGATCACACAGAGTACGAGTTCACAGATTAGAAAGCAAACGAGGTCTCAAACTAAGAGGGATAAATTACTCAGCCACAGTGGGTAACTTAACAATCCAGCAAGGGATAGAGAAGAGGACCGGGCTTCTTCTGCTGGTGATGGTAGATGAGGATCAGGTGTGCCAAAGGATTCTGGGGAGGCCACGCCCACTCCGGGAAGGAGGTAAGCAGACTTTACCACTCATGCACACACATGCGCACAACAAAGAGGGAGAAATATATTGGATAGAAGCGAGATAGAGAGAAACCGAGTACCTGAGAGTACAGGGAGACCATGACAGTCAGACAACAGGCAGACTATGAAATATTGACATTAATGAAGGCCATAAACTATGGGGGGGGACACTAATATACCATGTGCAGAGATACTACCAAAATTCAGATTTTAGTGAAGTGACACTGTCCATGTTAAAAAGCAGTGCTGAACATTTGGCTGTATTAATGAGTAAAGTTATCTACAGAGAGAACGTTCAAAGCCTCGGAGTGTCTCATCTACAGCCCACAGTGAACTGTGCTGCTTCTATTGTCTGCGTCACTGTGTCACTCACAGAAGCTCTTCATGCAACGGGCCGGTGCAGAGACTGACACACACCGTTAGAAATGGAGCTCAAAACCTGGAGCATACAAGCATGTTATCCAAAAAATTATTTGGGTTGAAATCTAAATTCTGGTGACTTATAAAATCAACACTAACATGTCTGAAAGTGGTAGAATATGGTAGGGGTTGAACGAACTAGTCGACTCGTCGACTAGTCGATTCTAGGAAATCTCGAGACTTTTTAAATTTCACGTCGACTAGTCGCAGTCACGTGACTGCTGGCGACAAAA
>JAVDPK010018468.1:0-10159 GCA_034780415.1 Cichlasoma orientale | reverse complement strand
TAAATCAAAAAAACTGAAATTACCCCCCCCCCCCCATGTAGAACTGATGTGGATAAAGTGTATAAGTAATGCATTATAACTTAATAAATGTAATCCAGATGCATTTTAGACATATTTGCATTCTCACGTACAGGTTTAATAATTACATTTCCTTTTCTGTGGCACCATCAGCTGACTGAGTGACATCTATGGAGAGCCTTTAAAAGCTCCCTTTTCACTCTGATCGTTTATCCTCGAGTAAGTAAATACCGCTGTAATCTCCGCACCACCACTTGACTTCATACGCTTTAGATGGATTCCCATTTCTTCTTGACTTTTGGGTTTTTTTTTTTGTTTTTTTTAACTTTTCCTGATTGCACATATGTCACTCCTGAATCCATATGTATAAGGACGTCTCTGGGTAAAACAACACCTCATGATTCACTTTTACTTTACATAATAAATTTCTAGAACATGTCCTCATCTCTTAAGCTTCAATCGACGCCTCATTCAATAATGTCACACTGAACACTTCAGTAATGTGAAATTTAATGACCAGTGACAGGCCCATAAAACAGAACAGAGCATGGCAGAAATTTCAAGGTTTTTTTTTTTTATCCTCTTTTTCAGGCAACGCAAAGTCGTCATGCTCACTTTCAGCCTTAGCCTTGCTGCTCACCTTGACAAGATTCAAACTCAGCAGAGATCTGTTCTATATCACAGCAGAAAAAATATTGACTGCCTGTCATACTGTAGCATTTAGCCTTGAAGGACATGGATTCCCTAAAATCTGGTGGGAAACGTTTCTCATTTGCATGCAGTATTCTAACTGAAGTCCAAGAGGCAGTCTACTTTTTACCTGCCAATCAATTAATCACTCCTTTTACAGCTGATTTATTACTGCATACAAGCCATCTTTTTTTTAAAGATTACTTGCACTATTATTTTTGTTGCTGTCATATTAAATGAACTAGTTTGTGCATTATTCCCCAACAAAAATATCCTTTTTCCATAATTTATTTATTTTATCCGTTTGTTTTTTCATTTTCATTACACATTATATACTAATATAAGACTGATAAGCATCAGCGTCCCAATCACTATTATGTATTACACACACATTACTGTGATACAAGTAATAACACCCCCATCCCCGTTTCTTCTCTTCTTTCTCTTGTTTCTTTTTCTTATTTTCTCTTGAGGCCAGGTCACTGTTTCCATCCTCTCAAATACAATCACTATCAAAGTCAGTAGACCATTGACCCCCTCTAATAAACAGGCTCCCTCCTTAGGGTCTGAGAGCTGTTTCCCTTTAGAGGAGGCATGCATTGGGTCACTTCCCTATATGTCTGGTCTGGGGTTATTTAAAACTACACAGCCTGGTTTAAATATCTACTGTAGAAAGAAATCACTGCAAGAATACTGGGACACCTACACATTACACCTCAGCCATTGGAAAGCCATGCCAATGCCATGAGCCTCCTGGCACACGGTTTTTGTGCTGATGTTAACGCCAGAGGAGGTTTGGCACTCACTGAATCAGCAGAGCGTTGGCAACTTTCGTGAACTGTTAAACATTTTGCAATAACACCACTTACAGCTGATCACAGGACATCCAGGAGGGAAGAAGTTTCACAAACTGAGTTTTTGCAACGTCATATTGCACCACACTCAACTTCAGTGAGCGTTTTATTCTTTCACAAATGTTTACAGAGGCAGCCTGCACGGCTAGGTGCTTGATTTTATAAACCTGCAGGGATGGGACTGAAAACACCTGAATTCATAGATTAAGAGGTGTGGCCCAATACCTTTGTCCATATAGTCTACTAATACACCATACAGTGTTCTCCTCACATATGAGGTCTTGAATAATCAGGCCCCATCTTATCTTAAAGACCTCATAGTGCCGTATCACCCCAATAGAGCACGTTGCCCTCAGACTGCTGGCTTACTTCTAGTTTCTAAGCTACTTAAGAGCAGAATGGGAGGCAGAGCCTTCAGCTTTCAGGGTTCCCATGATGCACTTCTTCATTCACCACTTTTCACTCTCTTTGTGTTTATACTCAACTCTGCATTTAATCATTAGTTATTAATCTCTGGCTCTCCTCCACAGTGTGTCTTTTGTCCTGTCTCTCTCCCCTCAGCCCCAACCGGTCACGGCGGATGGCTGCGCCTCCCTGAGCCTGGTTCTGCTGGAGGTTTCTTCCTGTTAAAAGGGAGTTTTTCTTTTCCACTGTCGCCAAGTGCTTGCTCATACGGGGGTTGTCTGATTGTTGGTGTTTTCTCTGTATTATTGTAGGGTCTTTACCGTACAATATAAAGCGCCTTGAGGTGACTGTTGTGATTATTTTTAAATTCATTATTATCACGTATTATACACCTTACATTTACATTCACACACAATTATTAATATAAAGCACAGAGGACCTGTTACTTTAAAACCTCACATTATGCTTCATATAACATGCTCATGCACACAGAGTTTAAATCCTTCCTGTGTGACAGTGGCAGCACAGAACTCTAATACAATTCCTTTGATACCCAATGAAATATACAGCTAAAGGCAATAAAGATATCCAGGTTGCAATTCACACTAATGAAAGCATGTTCCATTAATGTGCTCTGTCAGTAAACATCCCTCCCATGCATAGTCACAGACCAATATTACTCCACGCAGCTCTATCTGTATTCAGCCAAGGGAACAGGAAGACAATGCATCAAAGAAGAAGAGACAGTCTTACAGAAAAGGAGCATAATGTGATTACAGACATCACTTTGGATGGTTGTACAGTCTGGTGATGAGCGAGAAGAAATGCTCCTCACATTGAGCCTTCATGGGGAAGCTAAATATAAACACCAGCCTTCTCAGAGGCAATTACAAATGGATGAAAGTGAGGACTAAGGGAAACTTTTCTGGCCCCTTCCATCTCTTGCCAAACTGTTTTTGATGAGCTTATTAAATCGGCCGGTGTCCGGCCAGTTTAACAGCATGACCCCTACTTTTGAACATTTAATGTATACAGGGAGAGTTGCCAAGGTTTCCAGGCTCGTCACACCTGAGCTCCACAATCATTAGATGTATAATTGGAATTTGATTTGATTAAATTTTCATTAAACATGTAATGCATCTTGGGTGTGGGTGGGGTGTGGGGGGTGGAGGTGGGGTAGATGCAGCCTTTTCCATTGCTGGCTTTAGAAGAATATATGTGGCAACCGATGCATGAAATTAATGGCAGCTTCTTTTGGTCAGCCAGAAAGCAGTGACTGAGCATATTAGGAACGGCAGGATTTTTCCAAAAAATATCAAGTATTGATCTGCAGAGTGCAGACGACGACAGAAGAGAAATATACATCTCTTCATCAGCACGCTATGTAGCTGCAGCCTGAATCTGTTATTTCAGTCAATACTGGGAAAAAGCACCATTTGTTATTACAAGCTAAAGGAACAATAGATGAGAATCAGATGAAAACACAAGAAAGTAGCCAAATTGTTCTTGAAGTAATCAAAAATGAAAAAGTATCTGAATTAAACAAAGAGAAAAACAGAAGAATCATCAATATATTATCATGTGGCCTATAAAAATCAACCAATACTCTTATGTATGTGGTGAAATTAGTAAATATTAATAGTTTGACTAACTCATTTTAATAATTAAGCTTCTTGAGTCGATTTGTCATACAGTGTGCAAAGCTAAAGCTTCTAATAGATGAAGCATTAATCAGGAGCTGAAGTGGGTTTTGAGGTTAATTAAAAGATGGAAGGAAAAAGTTTAAACTCCCAATTTTTATCTTGTAACTGCTTTATCAGCGCCCGCTTTCCGCAGGAAGCAAATCATCGAACACCCAGAGCTTCTAAGATAAAAACCTAGTGGGATTTTGGCATTTGTCATTTCCACAGTAACGTGTGGAAGACAACACAGCTCATGAGGTCAGAAACGAGTAATCAATGACCTTGTAATGGCAAAGTATTTTAGCTCTGCTTCCACTGCAACATGCATCTGGTCACTGACAAATGAATCCAGTAGTACTCCATTCTGTTGTTGTGTTTGATTCCATTTTTTAAAAAATTCGGGGTTTTTTTGTGGGTTAGACAGATACAGACTGGCCCAACCACAGGAGACAAAATAGTGTAGCTAGGGTAATGCAGGGATTACCAGCCATTCATATTACCAGGACATAAACAACACATTAATAACCAAAGTGGCCTAGCTGAGGGTTTACTTGGAGCATTTTAGGTTTGTTTGACTGCAGTTACTGTGTTTGTGTCCACACTAACCAGCATACAAAAGCAAAGAATGAACCTGCAGAGAGTTCACAATCAAAGGTGCACTAAGAAAAAAAGCATCAAGCCTCACTTTCTATCTTTCTAGATCATCGGTGTTTTAATTAGCAGGAAACCTGTTAGCTTGATAGTACATAAAAGTTACTGAAAGGTGTGACAAAAGCTGCCAACAAGGCAAAGAAAAAATGTGCCCAAGGGAACGCCTCCGGACAGTTATGGTTTGGATGTTTTTATTAATGAAGAATGGAAAAACATTGCCTGGTCTGATGAGTCTCAATTTCTGCTGCAACATTTATTTGGGCGGTGGTGCAACAGTGTGTGTGTGTGTGTGGGGGGGGATTTTCTTGACACACTTTGGGCCCCTTGGTACCCACTGAACATGACTTAAACACCACAGTCTACCTGAGTATTGTACCTGATCATCTCCATCCCTTTATGGCCTTAATGCACCCATCTTCTGATGGCTGCTTCCACCAGAGTAACGCACCATGTTGCAAAGCTCAAATCACTCCAAACTGATTTCCTGAACATGACAGTGAGTCCACTGTATTCACATGACCTCCACAGTCACCAGACCTCAATTCTGTGGATCACCTTTGGGAACGGGAGATTCGCATCATGGATGTGCAGCCAACAAATCTGCAACAACTATGTGATGGAACAAAACCTGTGAGGAGTGTTTCCAGCACCTTGTTGCCATGAAGAATTAAGGCACTTTTGAAGACAAACCCGATGACTGTAAGTACAATGCAGCAAATCCAGCATCAGTTCTCATTGCAGCAAGAAAAACTGCACATATTCCATGCAATAAGGTGGGTCCAGTGCCTATTTTTAACCTTATGGTTTGACTGACAAGTGATCCCTAAGGTGGTGGATGCAAACACCAATGATGATGACAACATTATTTTACAAACCATGTACACATAATCACTCCTGCATCAAATGCCCTTTAAACAGGGACACCAGATGTTATTTTGAATGTGTAGGCAGCAGGTAAACATATCCCAGACTGCTGTAGGCTGCATACAAACTTTGAGAGGGGGAAGTACAGAAAGCTCACACTTTCTGCCTCCCCTCATTCTCCTTCCATTCTTCCACTGTTTCTCCAGAGCTGCTTGCTTACTTCTATAGAGGTGAAATCAAGTGGAACCACAATTACCTCGGCCTCCCATTGCTTACATGGTGCTGTTTTCACAAAGCACTATCCCCTCCACCAGTCAGGAGAGACCGACAGCTGGGAGAAACTAAAGCAAAAGGTTATGCATGTTGTGTAAGAGCACTATAGCTAATATTCCTCTGAGGAAGGAGCCACTCATATTGTAATATTAAGGACGGGGCCTACAGTGATATAAACTGAGTTTCTGGGTGGAAGAAGTTGAGATAATGTCTGTAGAGACACATCAAATATATCCATGAACACGCTCCAGAACCCAAAAGGCTTGAACAAACATGCAAGCGCTATTGGAAAGAGTCAAAGGTCATTTTTCTCTGCAGTTCCTGTCTGTCTCATTTCTGCTTGACAAGCATATCTGGTGATTCCTTTTAGCATTTTTTATTATTATTTTTTTTATTCTTTCATCTGACAGCATCTGCGATTAATGGCTCAGCCACATGAGTAAAAATATAAAGCCGAGCTCTTTGCAACTAGGAAAAAATGGTGGATGCAACACCTTCAACCTCTGAGCAACCCCTTTCTATTGCAAGGTGACTGCACAGGTCACCTGATTTGGGGGCAACCTGTCTCCAAATGAATGTGGTCCAACTCAGACTGCAGTCACCTTCAGACAGATTGGTGAAGGTTTGCAAATAACTTTTTTTGATGAACACAGACAGTTTGCCAACATGTTGCAATCAGTCTGCGCTGATATGTACTCCACCTGTGGACGTGTCTCTCTGCAACACGGGGCTCGACTCAACTTGTTCGTTGTAGGTTCAATTGATTTCCTGCAGGAGCTTTGTCACTATTTGTGGAGGAATTTCAGATTTTTTGTTTTAGCTGTAAAACAAGCTCTCACAATCCTTTCTTCTTCGCATGTTTTCCAAGTGACTTGCTTGCTAGCCAGGTTAATATTGTGGAGGTCCTCAACACAATTCAGCTGCTTCACCAAGAAGGAACACTCTACTGTCAAGGGCTGCAGCTTGCAAAGGCACTCTGGACATCTCCTGAGAACTGGAGGGCCGGTCTAAAGGGAACCTGCAGCACAGTGGAACATGTCTCATGTGGGACACTGCAGAATAGAACAAGGACTAATGTCACGGCTGCAGTTTAAGAGGGTGAAGCTGATGCACATCAGCTGACTGAGACGCTCACTGGAGAAACAGCTGAATGAAGTGTTCAGTTACTTATTTACTTGGCAATAAAATATTCCAAAAAGAGAAACTTAGAAAGGACAAAAGTTTCTTGAACAAAACTTGTGAGTGCACACAACAGTGTGAGCACATAGACACCCATAAAACCCCACCCCACGCAAACATAATCTAAATCTGTGGGAAACACTGCCTCCATTATATTTAATCATTAAAGTTCCACAACTCCAAAGACTGAATCTAATTTGGTGTACTGAAAAGCTTGGGCTCACTTCCTCCATGCTAATTGCCTAATAGAATAAGAGACAAGAAGGGGAAAAAAAAGAAACTGGTTTCCAGTTTTGTGTTGCCTCCTTAATGCAGTGGCAATATCATTACCAAAAACCTTTTAGGTTCCAGGCACAATGGAAAATAACAATACAGATTTCGGCACAAGCAACCAATTACACAAGCTAATGCACAATCGCATTACCATTGTGAAATACGAACAGTCACCACCTTAAGCCGCAAACCCTTAAGGTGTTTTACATCCATGCACAGAATCTGACACCCTCGAGGAGAAGCTGAAGGAAAAGCAGGAAGAGGGAAAAGGGAGAGAGCGAGACAATTTATCTCTCCCAGCAGATGTAGAGAGTGCTCCTTGGGCTCCCAGTCAGCTGCCAGGACAGTTTACAAGCTGCAAAATGGATTGATTGTCCATGGATCCTTGTCCCTGCATGACTGCCAACTGTGAGCTAATTAAAGAACACTTCTCTGGAGAAACACTGAGGAGCAACCAAGCACATTCTAGCTACTACATGCCGCTCTAAACAAAAGGATCAATCTGCAGCCTGCAAGATGTTAAGTCGCACAAGTTAAGTTAGCCGCCACAATGAAAAGAACAGAAAAAAAACCCCGAAAGCTTTGAATGAGAAATTTCTGTTGGAAGTATGAACAAGCATTTAAAATGCAAAATTCATATGCAGAATGAAAAATGTATATAGAAAAAAAAAAGTGGGAGCAACAGGAAAAATATTGCCAAAGCAGGGAATACACCCACCACCTTGTTACTGTGAGCCTGCCTTTACAGGTGTATGTACAGTCATGGGCAGAGGGCATGCTGTAACCTTTAGGTAGTCTACTTATGTATACCTGCAACACTATTCTTATTTTATATTCATGCATGCATACAGAAGCTTTCATCTTGCAGCACACAGCCTATATATATTAATCAGAGAGGAACATTTTAAGATAGCTATGCTAGAACAGTAGTCGGTGCCGTGTCTGTTCAAATCCACGAATATAAATGTAGAGTGTTTGTGCTGTTAAAAGTAGGTATATATTTTGCTGAAGAAGTTCCATACTTTGTCCTGACATTTACCTCTGAGAAGGTCAGGGAAAATACTGTAAAGGAAAACATTTTTTTTTTTATCAAGAATATCTAGGGTAGAAAAGCCATTAAATGAATAAATGGTAGCAATCAGCCATTCTCTTTCCATGGCGCACACTGATTCTCTGAAGCTCTAAAAAGACAGCTGCTGAGGCATTCATCAGTTTGCATTCATTCCTGTGTATGCTTTAATTTCAGATAATGAAGTAAAGGTTTCAGCGGCACAGTTTCAGAACAGCAGTACCCGGCGGCTGATGGAAGCTAACATTTTTTAACACATGTAGGAATCATTGCACAAGCAGCGTGAGTCAGTGTGAAAGCGCTGGCAAATATTAAGAGCTAAAACCGACAAAAGAGATGAATCACAGTGTTATCTGGACCCAAATATGGCAATTATTCATTTATTATCATTGTGTACTTTCCTTATAAGCAAAACATAAACACCTACCAACAAAAGCACCCCCTCCCCCCCGCCCAGCAGATAAGACAGCAAGCTGCTTAATTCAGCATCCATGATGTGTCTGCACAGATTAGCAGCATACACCCCTTGAAACACAGTATGTATTTTTACCACTGACTAAATACAGAGTGACTGCGTCATCAACCGGTTACTTTTAAACTTGACTTTGTGAAGCCTCAACATTAATCTCTTTGGGTGAGTCCTAAGTTATCAGCTAATACTAACAAGCTTGGTTAGTAAGCTGCATTCATAAACTGCACAAACACTCATAGATCTGCTACTTAGTACTGAGCAACATGCTAATCAAATGCCAGAATTTCCATCACCAAAACAGAAACACTAATGTTTTGGATTGGTTGCATCACACAACAGTGAATAGATGCAATTAGCAGAGGTGAGGCCTTGCAGACAACTAGGGCACTGGATGGCTAGCTGTCTGCGTCAGGATATCTGCCAGTCAAAGTGTAGCTGCCACAGTGTCAAGGCGGATGAGTTAGAAAAACTGTATCCCTGCCGCTCCTGTTGAATGGGGAAACCATCCACGAAGGCAAAACACATTTTTTTGCACCAGGCTGTAAACATGCTTTTAATGCACAGTAGGGCATTCCAACACAGGAGTGTGTGGGGATCGGCAGATATACCTAGTATAACACAAGTCAGCCGATATTAAACCCAAGGGTAGGTGGGGGGGGGGGGAGGGGGGAGGAAATGATTAGCACTGAGGGTGTTACTGGTTTTCGTTCAATACAGTATCTAGTTAAAACTGAAAGAAATGTAATTATATTTGCAAATATTTGGTCATAAAGAACTGCACTGACTCCTCTCGAGATGATCAGTTATCTATTAGCTGCATTTCAGACGCACGGCAGCCTGCTGGTATCGCTAAATTAAAGTCACATGATTAGGGAAATTTCAGAGCTTCATCCTCTGGTTTCCCAATCAATCCAAAATTTCATCCAACACTGCCATAGAGTCCATCTGCCAGTGAGACTAAAAAAGCCCGCACAACAACACTGCAATGAATGACAGGACGTGGGGACATAACAACGTGCTACAGGTCAGGAGAATTTTTTAACTCACAACCCAAAGGAAAACTGCCAAAGGGCTTCAGTACCATCACACATTACACTGGACAAGCCTCGTTTGATGTGAGCTTAACGAGTCAATTTAAAACATGCTTTAATCTCTAAAATGAAACCTTTCCCTATAAATGAAAAAAAAAAATCACAAAATCATTAAACACTGGCACGCCACTGGTCAGTTTTGATGACAATCTTTAAAGTGAGTCTGCATGCATGCAGACGTACCAGTACAAGAGTACTCGTCCACTCGGATGAAGCCTGGCAGGCAGTCGCAGCGATGGCTGCCGGGCAGGTTGACACACACTGTGTTGGACTGGCAGTAGTGCATCTGCGTCGCACACTCATCAATATCTGAGGACAAAGAGAGAATATACAGTGAATTAATGATACTCTGACACTTATTTAAAGACACTTGTAGCCAACACAGCAGGGGAATGCAGCTCATTGTATTGCTTTTAATCACCTCACAAAAGCCGGGTGTCTGAGCCCATCTTGATGCATGAGTCATTAATTATGAGTTCTGCACAAATCTCAGACAAACAAGGAAACTTAAGTTTAAGTCTTGCTTTAAAGGTTTTGTTTTTACCTGCTTTAATATATAAACGATTGTGTGTGTGTGTGTGTGTGTGTGTGTGTGTGTGTGTGTGTGTGTGTGTGTGTGTGTGTGTGTGTGTGTGTGT
>JAVDPK010018467.1:0-10159 GCA_034780415.1 Cichlasoma orientale | reverse complement strand
CCACCAGGGGGGGGGGGGGATGTGTGTGAGTGTTTATGCTTTATCGAGACAGCAAAAAGTGCTGTCAAACACACAAGATGTTTATTTTTCCTTCCTATCTTCCTCGCTCTGCTCTTCATTTCTTGAGGTATTTTCTTCTATTTTGGTCTCTCTGTCTGGTAAGTTGGAGACAAATGGCTGTTTGGGGGCTAAATGTTTGAACTTGAGCAAGGAGACCCAAATTGACACACTTAAGGAAAACTGAGTCCCGGGGATAGCAGAGAGAGAGGGAGAGAGAGGAAAAGAGAGATTACAGATGGCGGCATTACTCAAGACATCTGTAATATGTACACACCACCAAAGAAAACAAACATAAGAACTGGCCAGCGGACATAAACTGCTGCTGTGCTCATCCCTCCACATCATCTGTCCAATTACCCCAACAAACCTACTTTTTTTGCTCTTTCTCTTGCTGCATTTTCATTGCCATACTTTTGAATGTTTTACTTTAGCTGATAGAAGTGCAAATAAATATACAGAAATTAAAATACGATACAGAAATAGACCTGATCAGAACTATAAAACTTTTAAATAAAAAAAACAACTACATAAAACCAGAAGAAAAAAAAAAGATTTCCAAAAACAAGTTCACCATTTGCGTGCCCATGTGTGCATGGTTAAGAGTGGTAAAGGGAGATTACGAATATTTATGTATGACATCAGTAGTTCATGTATTGTGTGTGTGGGTCTCCGTGTGTGTGTGCCTGTCAGTGATGTGCACAACAGTGGTTTGGCAGCGGTCTGACATTTCCTGCTCTGACATCTTGTCTCAGTTCATCTCCCCTGCTAGTGAATGGACGGAAGCCCTGGAGGGACACACTAGCACCAGCGATGCAAACTTGTCTTTTTGTCAGCATCAGTGAAGAGCTCTCCAGTATATTAGTCACAGACGCACATACACATAAATGCACACATGCTTAATTTTTTTCTCCATAGTCCTTCTTTTTGATGTGAAATGACACAGTGGCTGTGAAGTGCAGACTGCCAGCTTTCATTTGTTATGATTTCATGATAAATTTGATTGAACAACTAAAGAGCTAAGAATTTTCTTCCCACGCACTATGTTGAATGAATATTTACAGATTGAAATATTGTGTACCAGCTTTCTGTAGCTAAAACCAAATGATACAAACTTCCCTAACATAAAAATTATAAACTTTAAATCTTCAGACACATAAGACACACCAGAACTGTTGTTATGAGTTGCATTGGACTGCATATTTGTACTTAGATTCTAGTTTATGAGGTACTGTCCTGATGATAAAACACTGAGATGAAAATATGAATAAATTAATTTTTTTTTTTAAAAATCTGTGATCTAGTCATTTATGATGGAGTATGACAACAGTGGGTGGTATCTATTGCAGAGTAGTATTGGCACATAGAAATTTGGGGTGGGGAAGGTGTGCTCTCTGCTGAGTACTCTGTAGTTGCTGTAAGCAGTCTTCAGGAATAGTTCTCCAGGGTTCTTGAAGGACATTCCAAAGCTCTTCTTTGGATGTTGGCTGCCTTTTGTTACATTCTCTAACAAGATGATCCCACCCTGCTTCAATAATGTAGGTCCAGGCTCTGGGGAGGCCGATCCATGACTGCTAGTGTTCCATTACGTGTTTTTCTGTCCAGATATGCTTTTACTGCATTGTTAGTGTGTTTGGCATCATTGTCAGTTAAAAATGAATCCACTGACAAACACTTTCCAAATGCTATTGAATGATAGATCAAAATCTGATGGTACTTTTCTGCAAATTTTGAAAATATCACCAACAGCAATGGTGCAGGCCCCAACCATAACAGAGCCTCCACTGTGTTTTACAGAGGGCTGTAGACATTCATCCTGAGCTCCTCCTTGCATATTGATGACAAGTTGAAGTAAAATTTTAAATTTGGATTCATCACACCCGAAGCCTGTTGTTACTGATTTTCAGTCCAGTTCTTGTGTAATTAAGCATACCTCGGCATTTTCTCCCCGTTCCTTTTCCTTAAGAATGGCTTCTTGACAGCCACCCTTCCATTCCATTAGATTAGGCTACAGTGAACAGTAGATGGATCAACTGGCGGGCCATCTGTCAAGTCCTGTGTCAGGTCTTTGCTGGATTTTTTTTCCTATTTCTTAAGGACATGACTTTCAGATACTGTTCATAAGCTGTAGATAGTTTTTTAAGCCTGCCACTTCTTCTTTTGTCCTCTACTTCTCCAGTTGCCTTAATTTTTTTAAGGACAGATTGCACACCATGCTGAGATATACCAAGTTTTTGGCTAACAGCCCTATAGGAATGACCTTGTCTGTGAAAAAAATACGTGCCTGTCGATCTGTGTTATCTCTGGCATTTTTTCATTGATTCAGCTAAAGTAATGGGAACAAATTATGTGCTTTTGCAACAGGTTGCAATTAATAAAGTGAATAAAGATACAGTTTAAATTGGTTCTTTATTAAGTTGTCTGTTATGTGTAAACACAACACTGGTTCATCTTGTCATTGAACGGCTGTGTGGCAGACAGGAATAGGACCCCAATGCAGGATGTGCCAGGCAGAGGTAAAACTTAAACTCAGCTTTATTAGTGAGTGCGAAACAAAAAGCTGGACTGGACAAAACCAGCGAATAAAACTCAGAACAAAAATACACTAGACTTGAATTCCAGATACAAGAGCAAAAAACAGGACACACAGCAGAAGAACAATAATGAAGCAAAGAAAACACAGGACTTAAATGCACAAGAGGGCTGATGAGGGGAGTTGAAACAGGTGAGGAGCACAGCTGAACATAATTACACTGATGAGACCAAGGGAAGCAAAACTGAACACAACACTTAGGGACCAGACGCCTATCAAAATAAAACAGGAAGTAAGACGAAGAAACAAAGACGTAGACCTGACACCGAACTCTGGGAAAACACGAAGAACTAGAAATAACAAACTAAACCCCACAACAAAAGGAACCCAGAACAGACAAAATAAAGCAAAAACAAAACACACAGGGTCAAAGGGACCCCCGCACCATGACAAAGCTCTTAAGTTAGGTGCCTTTTTAATGCTTGCTTGATTAATTCATACGGCAGTGTTAAATAGCTTAATAAACCAAAAAAAAAATTTCTTCGGAAAACAGTCAGGTACAAGGATTGAAATAAAAATAAGTGAAAAAGCAACCCGTGTCCAAAGAAAAACTTTGGAAGACCCATAGAAAGCCTGGAGACCATGTTTAAAATTTTACAACAAAGTCTGGCTCCCTGAAAGCAAAATATAAAGAAATGAGAGGTGGTTCAAGACTTTTGCACAGTACTGAATTAGTCTTAATACTTTGTAATCCATAATAACCCTATCCAGTTAAAGCAAAATAATAATAATAAAAAAATACTGGACAAAATTTGAACTCCAGTCTCCTGATCAATAGTCCTATGTCTGCCTCCATAACACCAACTGTCACATGACTTGGTTCTTTGAAGTGGAAACACTCCTTCACATTGTTACAAGAACACTCACATGGGATGTTTTGTGCTAATGTTTCATTAATGAGTCATTAACTCTGAAAATATGTCACCATAAGCAAAAGTTTGGAATAAGTTACATTTAAATGGCGCTAGATGAATAGTCATAGGGTCATGAAAGTTATTACAAGTCATCCCTAAATTTATTTAGAACCTTACTGACACTTGCCTCAACCTCGTGGTGGTGAAAAGTAAGGGGGTTCCCCAAGTCATTATGTATATAACATCATCTAAGGATCATAAATGTCCCAAATGTTTATTATTGTTATCAGTCTATGAAATAGTTGTTCACATAACTTCAGTTTGGATCAAAGTGATAAACTGACCAACCAACACTGTTAGCCCTGCAGTCCAGCTGCTTCTGTAGCTCAAAATGATGAACTTACACACCAGTACATTTAGATTCTTTCCTTTAAGACACAGTAACAAACACTGTGAGAAACTGACTGCGGCAGTATTCATTGTACATAGTGAAAATAGTTGAGCCAGCAGATATAAGTTACCACATGGGATTAATTACCAATACATCCAGGAGCAAAATCTAAATCACGTATTTAACACCTATGTTGGCAAAGTTGACTCAGCTGTCTGACTCGCAGACTATACCAGGCCTACTATCTTCAGTTATCCCCTTTATCTCTCGGGCTCTGCCATCTCTGCTTCTGTTTCCTCATCTCCCGAGTCTCCTACAACCTTTACGAGACTCAGGAGAGCTCTGACATTCTTAAATGAAAAGGCTCTCTTTCCAGCGCTGCAACAGCTGACGATTTATGACAACAAGGCCTCGCTGGAATCTTAGCTGCTGTCAGCCAGCATAATGATGTTTTGATATAAAGATGATTGGTGGGGCTGCATGAGCCGCACTGTGCATCAGGCCCGCGCGCGCGCGTGTGTGTGTGTCTATGAGTGTGTGCGATTGGGTGATTTAAGGTTGGACACTCGAGTCGTTTACTTGTTGTTGTCTATTGTTTAGGTGTTTACTCCTTTGAATGTTTTTTCAAATTCGATTTTTATTTCAACTTGACATTTAGAGTCCCCTTCATCCAGGCTCCCCTGGTGTCTCTGTTTTCCCACATTTGGTTCTTTGCCTCTCTATCTTTTCAGCCTCTGCTTTTGCTCTCTGTTTTTCTGTCCATGACTCTATAGCTCTGTCTGGGTTGCTTATTCCACATTCTCTATCTCCCCCCTCCCCACACCCACCAGATGCAGACATAAAAAGGGGTTTCTCTTGTTCTCTTCTCTATTTGTCATTTCACAACAGGTACATTTTTAAACTTCCTCTACGTTTTCTGTTTTTTTTTTTTTCTCTATCCACTTCTTTCAGCACGCATGCTCACGCACAGCTCCCCCACCTCAACCACTGGTGACAGGCATATAGTTTTCTACAGTTTCTATTAGAGAATCATTGCATGCTTGAGGGCCCCCACAGATTGGTTACATTTTGTTCGGTGGGGCATTAGTGGGCCCCGTCGAAGGGCCCCATCATCATCAGTGTGTCTGCAATCTTCCGGCAGTGATCTATGATTCGGCCATCAGACGTACATAAATCAGAGCGCTAAAAGGATTTCTACTCTACCCCGCAACCCCCCTCCTGTTAAATTTATGCTGCCGTAAAAGAAAGGAAAATTAGTCATTGAGGCCCCACTACCCCATCCCCTAGTCTTTCTCTATCTCTTTGTCGCTCTCTCCATGTGATGTGTAGCAGTAAAAAAAAAAAAAGAGGAAAGACAGAGTGAACAATTGCATGCGGCGCCCATCATCCTCTTCTCTCCTTCCTCCTCCCCCTCCTCTTCTCTCTAATATCATCATTATCAGAATCGTAAAGCGAAAAATAACATGCCAGAGGAAAAAAAAAGAAGTGAGTAGAGAAGGTTTTGAGAGGGGTGAGTGTATTCCCTCCAACCTCTAATCCTTCTTCCCCCTTCCTCTACAATCATCTCCCCTCTCTCTACACACACACACACACATATATTTAGACTGCTTGAATATGAGTGGGGTTAATAATTAGTCTACAACATTCAAGCTCGTGTCCTCATACATGATTGCATGTGTGTGCTTGCTTACAAACACTTTTTTCAATGTGCATGTGCTTTGGGACTAAGTTTGCCGGTGTATGTGTTTGTGTGTCTCCACTGTTGAATGCAAATCAGTGAGTCGCCCAAGCAGAACGCCTTTCAAATCCCATCGTCGCTCCGCTCTGCCCTTCCACTCCCAGAATGCAGTGCAGCAAGGCAGGCAGGTATGGAGTATGGGCAGTGCGTTGTTGTGGGTGACTGGTTATGTTATTGGCCCACAATCTACTCATTAACTTCCTGCCTTCCTCTCTGTCTATCACTACTGTCTCTCAATGAGTGGATTCTCTGTCTGTCACTATGTACTGCTGTGTATGTAAATATGCCTACCTGTCCATGAGTTCATCTGTCACCAACTCAATCCTTCTTCTAGTTCATGATCTTTTTATATGACTATATTTTTTCTCTTCCTAATGGTTTTTTCTGTCTCCAATCTTCTGTTAGTAATCTTCTGTTAGTTTCTGAGCAGAGGCATGTTCATATACTTTGTATTTTAATTTGAGCTCATTAGCTCAGTACTGTTGTAAGGGTATTCTGTCACAGAGTTGCTTGACTCACATCCAAGATGAAGAATTTACAGAAAATCATCTAGAAGGTTTTTTATCACACAAAGAACCATTAAATTATCTCATCCTGGTGACACAAAATACCAAGTTGTTCTTAATAAAATCTATTCAAAATATAAATCCATAATGCTGACCACATATGTTGCATTTATACTAATGCATAGGACTGTTTGTAGGCACTTTTCTTCACAACAGTGCAACCACAAGATCCAAAAGGGACTAACAACAACCAGGATTTGGTAAATGGAAAACACACTTTTTGTTCTTTACACAGCATGAGAATTAAATAAAACTTTATTTATATTATGCCAAATCACAACAACACAGTCGTCTCAAGATGCATTATAGTGTAAGGTAAAGACCCTACAACAATTATAGAGAAATGCCAACAATCAAAACGACCCCCTATAAGCAAGCACTTGGCAACAGTGGGAAGGAAAAACTCCCTTTTAAAAGGAAGAAACCTCGGGCAGAAAGAAAGGCTCTCACAAAGCCCAGAGCGGGGGACGATGCTGGACAGACCTGGTGCACCTAAACGTGTAGTGACAGTACGCTGGGAATGCTTAGCAGAGGCCCCAGTCCACGAGATCTTCAACTCCCACCTCCGGCAGAACTTTGACAACATTCTGGGGGAGGCTGAGTGCATTGAGTCCGAATGGACGATGTTCCGTACCTCCATTGTTGAGACCGCTGATCAGAGCTGTGGCTGCAAGGTGGTTGGTACCTGTCGTGGTGGTAATCCCCAAACCAGATGGTGGTCACCGGAGGTGAAGGGGCCATCAAGCAGAAGAAAGAGTCCTATCGGACTTGGTTCGCTTGTGGGACTTCGGAGGCAGCTGACGGGTACCTGCAGACCAAGCGGAAAGCAGCTTGGGCGGTGGCTGAAGCAAAAACTCAGGTGTGGGAGGAGTTCAGTGAGGCTATGTAAAAAGACTTTCAAATGGCCTCGAACTGATTCTGGCAAACCGTCAGGCGACTCAGGAGGGGAAAGCGGTGCTCTACTGACATGGTTTATAGGAGACCTTTTTCCACTGAATGGGTTCCCGTGCCGGTGCCAAGTATTCAAACCATTTAGTGTTTTTTCCACCGCGAACTTACTCGGTGCTTGGCTGAAAAACTGGTTCAACTCCAGCACCGCAAGCTAGCTGGTCTGGAACAAAGAATGTGTGACGCAAGCAACAGAAGGTTGTAACTCTGCTATCTCAATGTAAAGTTTCTGATGCTTGCTATTTCACTGCATGGTGTGTATTACATGAGAAAAGTGATGCAATTTTCACGGCTCTGAATTAGGGAGAGAATTTGGGATCTAAGGCTGAACTTGCTGCTTTGTATCAGTTCATATCACAGACAAAAAGACACAAAGTGCGTACTTGTCTTCTTGCTCATAATTGCTGTCTGTGTTTACCTCTGTGCTGCAAACAGATGATGCAGTAGTTTTGTTTGGACAGTAAAATATGTTTGCAGTGCATGAAATAAAGTTTGCAAAAAGGGAGCGTGTTCTGCCACGTTTGCGCCCTTCAGCTTCTGTTTTCAGACAAGGAGCCACCAACATTTATACATAAAGGATCAGCTCGCAAAGCGCAGTGGAAACGCAGGCCCATTCTTAAGGGGTTCGCCGGTTCACTGGAACAAGCACCAGCACTGGCATGAGCACGGCACCTTGTCAGTCGAAAAGTGGTAAGGGTGGGGTGTTGCTGACATCAGCTGGGGATATAGTTGATCAGTGGAAGGAACACTTCGAGGACCTCCTTAATCCCACTGACACGCCTTCTGTAGTGGAAGCAGAGTCTGGGGATGAGGGGGACGACTCATCCATCACTGGGGGTGAGGTCACTGAGGCAGTTAAACAACTCCTTGGTGGCAGGGCCCCTGGAGTGGGTGAGATTCGCCCTGAGTTCCTGAAGGTTCTGGATGTTGTAGGGTTGTCTTGGTTGACATGCCTCTGCAACATCGTGTGGAGATCTGGGGTGGTGCCACTGGATTGGCAGACTGGGGTGGTGGTCCCCATCTTTAACACGGCGGCCTGCAGGGTGTGCTCCAACTATCGGGGGCTAATACTCCTCATCCAGGTCAAGGTCAATGCCAGGGAGCTGGAAAGGAAGGTCCATCCGTTAGTCAAACCTCAGATTCAAGAGGAACAATGCGGTTTTTGTCCTGGTCGTGGAACTCTGAACCAGCTCTTCATCCTCTCAAGGATATTTGAGTGCGTGGGAGTTTGCCCATCTAGTCTACATGTATTTTGTGGACTTGGAGAAGGCATTCAATCGCGTCCCTTGGGATATCCTGTGGGAGGTGCTGTGGGAGTATGGGGTGTCTGGCCCATTGCTGTGAGCCATTCAGTTCCTTTACAATAGCAGCAAGAGCTTGGTCCGTATTGCTGGCAATAACTCTGACTCATTTCCTGTGGGTGTTGGACTTCGCCAGGGCTTCCCGTTGTCAGAGATTCTGTTCATAAATTTTATGGACAGAATTTCTAGGCGTAGCCAAGTGGCGGAAGGCTTCTGCCTTGGTGGACTCAGAGTCTCATCTCTGCTTTTTACGGATAATGCGGTCCTGTTGGCTTCATCAGGTGGTGGCCTCCAGCTCGTAGTGGAACAGTTCGCAGCAGAGTGTGAGGCATGAGAATTAGTCTGAGGCCATGGTGGAGTGGGCACTCCACCCTTTTCCTCAGCCGGAAAAGGGTGGAATGCCCACTTTGGCTCAGGGACAAGTTGGTGCACCAGGTGGAGGAGTTTAAGTATCTCGGGGTCTTGCTCACGAGTGATGGGAGATGGGAGCGGGAGACTGATAGATGGATTGGGACTGCATCTGTAGTGATGTGGACGCTGCTGTAGTGATAAAGAGGGACCTGTGTGTGAAAGCGAAGCTATCAATTTACCGGTCAATTTACGTCTCTACCCTCACCTATGGTCATAAACTTTGGGTAATGACCAAAAGAATGAGACCGCAAATACAAGCAGCAGAAATGAATTTTCTCCGAAGGGTAACTGGCCTCTCCCTTAGAGTTAGGGTGAGGAGTGCAGCCATTCGGGAGGTGGCTGGGGAGAGGAAGGCCTGGGCTTCTTCTCACCTTAGGTTGCGACCCCCGCAACCCGGCCCTGGATAAGCGGAAGAAAATGGATGGATGGATGAAAAGAAATACTCAGTTCATCATGGGAACCCCCCCAGCAGTCTAGATCTATAGCAGTATAATTAAGGGATGATTCAGGGTCACCGAATCCATTCTGGGAGCTGGTTCTACAGAAGAGGGACCTGAAAGATGAAGGCTCTGCCTCCCATTCTACTCTTAAGTATCCTAGAAACCACAAGTAAGCCAGAAGTCTGAGAGCAAAGTGCTCTATTGGGGTGATATGATACTATGAGGTCTTTGAGTTAAGATGGATCCTGATTATTCAAGAACTTGTATGTGTGGAAAAGGATTTGCTGATACCAATACCAATACTTTTAACTTATAAAGGCAGCTTATGTAGGGGAGCGCAGTGTGTCATGATTTATGAGATGAATCATCATCATGTTGCCAAATCTTAACACATTTTAATGACCATTAAATCACTGTGATCTTTACTTTCCACAATAATTAGTTAATATAATAAAACACACCTTTCAGCTTTTCATGTATTTTGAAAGTGGATTTTTTTTGGAGACCAGGGCCCTATGCTACAAAGCAAGTTCAGCATACCCAGGTTATCTTTCCATTATCTGGATTCACTTACCCTAACACTGGTGATCAACATTAACAATGGTTATCAACTTAAGTTAACCCAGAGTTTGCCCTGAAACATGAAAGGGGCAGTGTTGACAGGATCTAACCAATCTGAAAGGGGCGGTTCACGGGTTACGTGACTTGTCTTCCATAGAAAATAATCGCTAGTGGCCTAGCCAAAGTCCTGACCTGAATCCTATTGAGATGTTGTGGTATGAACTTAAAAAGGCCGTTCATGCTCGAAAACCCTCTAATGTAACTGAATTAGGACAATTCTGCAAAGATGAGTGGGCCAA
>JAVDPK010018466.1:0-10164 GCA_034780415.1 Cichlasoma orientale | reverse complement strand
TATAATGTGTGTGTGTGTGTGTGATATTAGATATCGTTCCTAGATGCAAAATGACCCACAATGAGAGAATAATTGTCCTCCAAGAGAAGAATAAATTATACTATCAAGCATAAAGCACACGTGAATAATGACCGTCTTTATAAACCAGACGTCTAAACAAAGTGCAGAGAAATAGCCTTCTGCACTTCAGTGGGCTATTTCCACGGATAAACGCACTAAGCTGCAGTGAAAGAAAAGGGATCCAGAGCAGAAAACCTACCAGTCAGCACCGCCGTGTGACTTACGAACCGAATAATGTGGCAGAAATCTCAAATAAAATCCAACTTAAACCGTGATTGTGTCTCAGCCCTGCGTGGCTGAGGATGCGCCGCGGTGCCGCTGTATCCTGAAGGCGACAGCAGAAACGAGCCGCTCCGTCATCAATGCACTGCAACAGCTGTCAAGTTAAACGGGATTTTAAAAAAAAACGGGAAGCCGTGGGACAACTTTCAAAAGTAAAAGCCCTTTGAAGAGACCGCTGTGGTTTCTAGCAGTTTGTTTTGTTTTTGTGTTTCCCTAGAAATATACATATAAAATATATAAAAATATCAGTTTTAATTAATTTACGCATATTTTACTAACGCCTAATGTGTCTTGACCTGTATACAGCTAAATGTAATGAGGACATTTTCAAAAACGTGGCGGTGCACCTTTATTGTGAAGACTTCCGGTGTGCGCTGTCTGTGTGAATGATTGATGGCTGTGGGGGCTGACGCACTAGGGGCGTCTCCAGCTCCGGGGTGGGGGTGCATTACAGTAGGGGGTGTGCAGGCTATAGCTTAATGATTACTACAAGTTAAGCAGAGGCCTTAATAGCTGTCAAAGCCGGGATAGGCCTATTCACAGTGCGCATATTTTTTAACACATCATCAAGCCTCTCATGATATACCACTAAAAATATATCATGAGTATAACAAACTGGGGCAAGCATGGCAGAAAAGGTCTGATCTATTATGTCTCATTACACTATTTTTTTTCTTTTTTTGTAACAATTGTTCCACTAAATGCTTGACTGAATATCATGGATCTCATTATATTTCCCTATACTCTTTAGAGATTATGCTCATGACAGACTTCTCCTGGGTCACTAGCTTTCTCTGGGCAAGCAGCTCAAGAAACCCAGTAGCAGCGAGTTTGGCGGTAAGCACACGTCTCTGGATGGCCTGGCAGTTCAAACCTTTGAGCTTTTACCCTTAACAAATGCATCCACTGAGGGCTCACGCCAACTTTAAATGGTGCACTTTTTCCAAACTCATGGTCCAGTCCTCCTCACACTGCCCTCCTCCCCCTCCTCATAATTCAAGCACTGCAGACAACACTTCTTATGTTCCAGGATTAGCAGATAACATCAGCACTGTTATGCAAATGGACTAATCTTTATTGCCAGACAGATCAGCCTGGCTGCGTTATGCCTTAGGCATATAGGTGCATTATTTATTCATGTATGGACAAAAGGTGTTCAAAAGGCTTTGTGTGTTCAGGCAGTAAAAGGAGAGGTAAGAGGAGAGTTTGTGAACATTTTGCATTTTGCATTTGGCTGGGTGTGGGCTGTTCTTCACGGATGTATATGTGTGTACATAAGCGTACTTGTGTTACTCATGTTGATAGAATATAAATCTCTGTATACAGTCACACTGTAGAGACTTGATTCCCCTCTTTTTTGGTGGAGAGGGGAATAAAAACAAGTTTCCATAATGTAAATATTACAAATTAAAGGTTGACATGTCAAAGGTCAAATGTAAATCAGTGCGCTGTTGTATGTGTGCGGAGGGGGGGGGTGCTTCTGCGCAGGTGCAGGTGTATTTCTGTGTTCATGTTTGCATATTCTGGAAGGTTTAATTCTCTTTACTGTAAGAGAGACAGCCGTCAAAAGATCAGACGTGAAATTTATGAAAATGAGATTCGGTCATATCAGCTGGGCCAGAGCCAGGGTAATATTTTTTGTGCATCTGAGCCAGACTTATTTGCATGTTTGTGTGCATGTGCACATGTGTTTTTGTGCAGACAGTATGTGGGAGGGCGAGGCGTACTGAATGCCTTTGTTGTGTTGTCAAGGAAGTAAATTGTCAGAACCCAGTGAAGCAAAATTTGTCGAGTTCAACGCCAGACTAATGAGGTGGGGGTTGCTACACTGTGTTTCCACCCATCTGTTGGACTGCACTGCACTGTTTTGGTCAGGTTAGAGAAGTCTGACTGCACTCTTTGTGCTAAGTCTCTAACAACTTTGAATTTCCCCACTAATCTATTTCTTTACAGCAGTGGAAAAGAACACCAACTTTGTAATGAAGGCTCTCTGTGCGGCTATATAAGCATCATAATTTCATTGACTAATAAATTGCTGTGAGCAGTTCCGGGAGATTCAGACTGTACATTGTTTACACTCGCCTCTGGATTTGGCACCGTGGTACTTGGAGCTAAAAGCTTATCCAGTTCAAGTCACAGGAGGCTGGGGCCTTTCCCAGCTGTCATCGGGCAAGAGGCAGGGTAGACCCTGGAGAGGTCTTCAGTTAATCTAATATGCATGCCTTTGTACTGTGGGAGGAAGCCAGAGTACCCAGAAAGGACATCCAAACTCCACACCCAAAGGCCACAGCTATCCCGTAGTTTCAAACCGTGAACTTGTCCCTGTGATGCAACAGTGCTAACCAGCACACCACTGTGTCACCCTGGAGATCATAGTATTCATTAGGCTTAATCTTCTAGGCACCCTGGTTGTCATCAGTTCCTCTAATGCTTACTAGAAAAAAGTGGCAGACCAGAGGTGGACTAACTCTAAGATCAGTGCTGATCTTTGTCCACAGAATGCATTCGATTATCTATAAACTTGATGAGAGGCAAAATGAACTCCACATAGATTAGCCTTCTCCATAATTTAGCCTTTGGAATAAAGGATTCGCATGTATGTCGCCATTATGGAAATGAGAAAAGGAATAAAACATTTCCAACTGCTCATCTTCATGATGTTTCTCAGCGTTACACCTTTTTTACTTTTCATTTTATTCAAAGTGTGTTTTATTTTTGTTTCGTTAAAGTGAATCAGTCAGTTGTACTAAAAACCTTTTTCATGTTTCCTCAGAGCTGCAAAGCTGCTTGAACACAGATGGTTGTTCTCAAAGTAACCAGAAGAGGTCAGAAACTGAAGCAGGAAATCTGGCAGGAAGGAGAAAGCAGGGGGGGGGGGGCATGAGGAAATACATGTCATTGTATTCAGGAAATACTTTTTAAAACTGTACCACAACTGAAATACTGTTTTTTTTAACCAATGGGAAGGAATGCTACTAAATTTCATACAGTCTCCCTCCCTAACTGAATCACATCAAATATCCAAGAACTCTTATTTTTTACTTTTTACATTCTTACTGTAATAAGCACAGTGCATTGATGAGTGTGGTACTTGCATAGGAATATTTTTCATTTGGAGGGTCGTCTGATGCTGTTGGGACCCCCCCTTGTGAATTAACTCCGTGTGTCTCTTTACAGCCCTTAACTGATTATGCGGTTGATGTCTCTCCCTCTAAATCTTGCTACTATTGACTTAAGCACAGCAATGAGGTCGGTCTGTGCTCAGTAAAAGTCTATGTGTGTATGAATTAGTAGCTGACGTGGATTTGTGTGTTTGTAGTTAAGTGCATTTTGCAGATATGTAAATGAATTAGAGTTCCTAAAAGCAGGACAAGACATAAGCTTTTATTTCATTAAAAAAAAAAGAATGCCACTTTAAAGAAACATTAGGAAAATATCTTTTTTATAGAGATATAACCAAGCGCATACATCCAGTAAGTTTGATCACATACAGCACTTTGATATTTTATTAAACAGTTGTTTTCATCGTTATGGAAACAGATAAGTCAGTAAAGTATCAATACTAAATGTTATTTATAAAGAGTCTTTCAGAGCCACATTTCACTTTACAGTATAACAAGGGCACAAACAATATAAAACAAGCGGCCAAAGGAGCAGAAACGTTGTTAGTACGAAATACATATTTTTCTACAGGCACTGTTGAACAGATATGGCTGGTAGTTCATTGGACGGGGCCTAAAGGCAAAAAGGATTAGCGGGAGGACACTGGTGCACTTGCATTTCATAATCAGAACATTATATGACACACATTCAGTCAGAGCAGTGAGCCTCATAAGCCTCTTAAACGGAGGGTGACGTGAAACAGCAAAACCCCAAAGAAAATATTCTGTATTAATGCTTATGCTGCATAAACTCCATTTTTTATAGATATTTGTTGTACTTGGGACACAGTGAATTTGAAAAAAAAAAAAGAGTTTTAGAGAATTAGAAGCTAAAGCTCAATTTCTGAAAGAACTCTAAATTAAGTCTTTAAATTATGGGACCTTTTGGTTAATTTTACCTGAGGATCATCTGAGATATCCAGCACGAGTCAGTTTACAAAACAGACGTAAAAAGAACTGAGTTTACAGCAGACTCGGAACTCTTTATCCAAATCTTTCAGTTAGCTAATATCAAAACTACATTTTAACTAATAAACACAGAAAGCCTACGTCCTTGTTTCCGAAGAGTGTGCAGTTCCGTCTGAGTGATTTCCATGCCTACTTTAAACTCATTTAATTTCTCTCTTATGTGATCAGGACATCTCTTGCAGAGATCTGCTCTCTGGAATTTGTAAAAACATTATAGAGTTACAAAATGACATGATAAGCATGAGTCATGATGTAATGATGAGATACGGATCGTCCTCTTCCTGCAGTGTCTGTCACTGAAAGCACTGTACATAACACACTCAGATAATACATTAATGTCTGTAAATTGAAATGGAACCAGGGCTTCTGGTGTTTCTGCTCCTTCCCTCTGCTAAGCTGCATTTTGCCCTCATACGGTTACTGTTCAATACTTTTATATTCTTATTCTTATGCAGCAAGGACTGAGAGATTCCTTTACATCATTAGCACCTCCAAAAGAGAGTTATCATTCTTCTCATCCCCTGCCACTTTCACTGTTACACTATGGCGTAATCAAACTGTGCTCTGTCGAGACCCTCCTTATGGTCTGTCCACGATGATGATGGCATGCTGCTGTAAGGATCTAAAATGATGCGGACGCAACGGACCACGAGAAAGAGCAGCAGCAGCACGAGGAGCCCAACAAAACACAGGGCTGATCCCTGTTCAGGGTGCCCTGGCATGGGCTGCAGCACCGTCGGGCCCCGGGGAAACCCGGGTGGAGCTGGAGAGGAAATATCGTAGTCCATGAGCCAGTAGTTTGTGTCGCTCATCTTGGAAGTGAGGGAATGTTTTGAAGATTGAACTCGCTTTACTAAATGACTTTTTCTTTGCACTTAGAAGCTCTGAGGAGAGGCATTTCTCTGCGTCGTCATCTTTGTGAATGGTTGTAGTTTCTAAAGATAGAGGAAGCTCATATAGAGAAATCTAGCAGCTATCAGCTGACTGAGCTCAAATGCAGTGTTTTCCACAAGCCACAGGGCAACAGAAATAACAGAGCACAAATTAGCAGTGCAAATTAATCAGCCCTCTGGTAAATGGTGCAGCAAGCTGGGGCATGCTCAGTGTGGTCTAATTAGTCTGAACTGGCTGGTGTTTGCATGTCCCTCTATAGCTCTCTTTCCTCCTACATACAGAGTGACTGAAGAGGTCCCATGGATCAATCAAAGTGCTCGCCTGCTGGAAATGATCTGTGCTGTGTTGCTTGAGAGAATGTTTTTGTGTTCAAGTCGTTTGATTGCTTTGGCCCGCTTACTGATCAAAGCTTGTATTTTTGTATCTACATCTTCACCCCGAGTCACTAGAAGCCTCTTCATTTGGGGATTCAGTCATCAGGATGCCTGAGAGGAAAAAAGAGAAGATGCAGCATCAGTGAGTTTCCAGTATGTGTTTGCTGAATGCAGAGAAAAGACCAGCGATTCAAGGTTCAAGCCCTTGGATCATTTTGTAGGTTAAATATATATATTTTTTATATTTCTGGGTCTCAACTGAGTATTTTCAGGGTGCTCCTGCCATAAAAAAAAATAAAATAATAAAAGCAAAAAAGTATTACATTTATGTCCAATCTTCTAATCTTGCTTGTGAGAAAAATACTCTTTCCTGAATTCAGAAATAGAATAGTAGATGATAAATAAATCAGGCACTGCTGGAAAATAAATAAATATGGAGAAACCCCTTAGGGAGCTGCTGCACTCTTGCATGGAAACACCCTCCACAGCCTTTTTAATGGAGAGACATTTCCTGCGATAGGTGAATTCCCCAGTCAGCAGATTCTATTCCAGGAGGCTTCCTCTCCCTCCTTACCACCCCACTGAGCCTCACAAAGACACGCTGTTAGCTCTCTTGCTCTCCGGGCGATGGGTCTAAAGGGCCAAGTGAAGGTTTAATAAGAGACTTTAGGCCATAATGAAAGAAAGTGCCTGCCTCAGTATCAATTATCAAATGGCCTGCAGTTGGATAAGGGCTGAACAGTACAGATTAGCCGTGTGTAGAAGAAGAAAGGAAGCTAAATGGACAGGACAGGCTCAACAGTCAGAAGAACACAGAGTTTACACAGGTGGACAAAAGTCACTTAGAAAAAAGGCTGATAATGAAAATTCTAATAGAGCAGTCTTTTGATTGATTTTAGCAGCTGCCAGTAAACACAGAAGGGGATTGACTGGATTTAAAAGTTAAGATTTGTTTCCTCTTAAATCCTTTTGAGTATTTGCGCAGACAAAATATACTTTAACCAGTAGTTACGCAACACAACCAAAATTTTGGCTACTCTCTGGAGCTCAGCTTTACCACTTTCCTTAATGCTACACTGGATTTATGCACAACAAAAGCAGAAAGATGCATTAATTCGGAAACACCTTGCAGTTTTGTATCTTTTCGCAACCTTTATTTAAGTCAGGGAGTCAAACAAAACAAAAACACTCAGCAGTAACTTTTAAATACATCACAGATTTTTTTTAAATCCAGGACATTAAATCAACACTGAGCACCAGAAACCCAGCTAGTTTCCACTCATAAGCAAACAAAGCAGATATTTGGATCTGCTGCAGGTCTGGGGTTTCAAAGGGTGACCAGAGAAGTCCTGTTTTATATTTTTAGGTCATTCAACAGCTCTGCAGATTACCCAAGGTCATAATGACAAACAATCAACAACAGATCCAAGAACAAAGGTGAAAATTCATTTGCACTCAGAAGCAAAGCAAACGCAAATGCTTTAAAGAATATAAAAGAATAAGCTACAGCAATTTCATGGCTCATTGATCTTCATTGCGAGACCTGCTTTGGTTCCTAAACAGCACGTAAATCACACTTTATTGCCTGGTCATGTGATTTACACAAAACAGCCAAAACAAAGCCCGACATAGACAGGCTTAGATTTTGAAATCTGAAGAAATTGCAATTAAAAAAGAAAGAAAGAAAGAAAGAAAGAAAGAAATGCTGTTTTTGTTTTTTTGTTTTTTTTTTTAAAAAAGAGTAGATTCATGAAAGCACTAAGCAGCTGTGCCAGTGAATTCTGACAACTCACTGAGTGACATATGGCATTCCTCGTGCCTTTAATACCTGTAATACCTCCCATTTAGACCTGTGGATTATGACAGCAGCTTTGAAATGTCAAGGACTTCTCCAAATGAAATGGGTATTGTCTGAAAATCCTAAAAGTGGGATTGTCAGGCTAAAAAAAAAAAAACAGAGGAAAACAATCTCCATCCACCAATGAGCACTTTGTTTTTAAACCTGCTCTGTGCATAGATCTGTGATCTCTGACCTTCCGTAATTACGGCTTTGTTCATTTATATGAATGTTAACACACAAATTATTGAAATTAATTGAAAATAAACTTGCAATTGACTCATCCTTTTTTAAAATCTTCTTTTAAAACTTCTTACTCAGCAGTAACTTTTAAATACATCACAGATTTTTTTTAAAATCCAGGATATCAGATGAAACTTGATGTGGTTTTAAAAGCCTTAATTTTGAAGGATTGCTCATAAATGGAAGAATTAGCTTTCTTCCAATCTCATTGTACATTCTGTATAATGACAGATAAAGGCATTCTATTCTGATACCATGATTATGGTTTTATATTATAACTGGAATAAATCACAGCATGAACTGTATCACTGCATGCTTCTTTTTATGACATGTTTAGAATTATTAAGGTGATCCCACTTTAAATGTCTTTAAAAGCATTATTCATGTAAGCTGTACAGAGAGGATTGAACACTCCACATTATAGTGGGTGACATAAAGTTACACAAGAATTCCCAATTCAAACCTCCTGTTGTATTTGACAACTTGCAAATGTGCAGATAAAGTTAGGCATGCAGGACCACAGCAACTTCTACAGATCAAAGTTCACGTGAAGCAAGCACAGTCACCATTATCAGGAAAGACAAACAGGAAGACAATCAGAAGAGATTAAAACTTACTTTGGGGTGAGAACACTGTGTAATTATGATGATGATGTTGATCCTGCAGCAGCAGCAGCTGTTCAGCACCGTGGACAGCTCCGTGCTTGCTCGCCCTGCATGCACACAGCTTCAGGTCTGAACTCTGCTTTGTCAGGGGCTTCAAGGTCTTTTCACTTTCAGGGATACGCCCCACCTCCCTCCCGGCCCACCAATGAGTGCCCTTGTGCCCTGCACACATACTGCTTTCATTTGGATGAGTAAATCACCGCCTGTGGCTTTTAAATTATATAAGAGGAGTGCGCGGTGCGTGGTGCGGGGACAGTCAGGGGTCCTGGTAGCCACGTAGCCATTACTGAACAATTTAATCTTCATCAGTGCTGTTGTTGTTTTACCCTGAATATTAATTAGCCAATTACCTTAGCTCCATGCCATGCAAATAACACCAACTGTACAGAGTAGGCTAGTGTTAGATAGGTGACAGGTGAGTGCAAAAACAACATATGAAACAAGAAGCACTCCAAGAGCACAAACCTCCACCACGGCAGCTCACTCTGTGGGTAGTATTTACCTTTAAGGGAATAGTACTGTATTTTGGATATATACATTTTGTTTTCTGTGTTCTTTGTAAGTGTACTTTAAGAAGTTTGTAGTGCAGTAAAAATCAGATAGCATGTTTACTGTGAAAAATTCTTTGCTTTCATACACCTACATTTCTATTTTCTTTTTCCATAAAACTAAAAATCCACCTGAGACAAATGCATCTGAATGAATTGCCAACACCTAGTTATTTCATCCAGTGGGATTTTTTTACAATAAAGCTTGGAATAAGACAAATCAGACCCACAACTGACAACCAGGTCTTCTGTTTTTTGTGGAAATGTTGGAATTTTAGCAACATCAGAGGAACTTTGAACTGTGACTTTTAGTTTCTTTCACTGAAACAAAACAAAAGCTTTGTGAGTGTGGGATACTATTTAGGGAGTCATTTTAAGTACAACAGCTCTTCCTTAGAGTATGGCATCTGTTTAAGTGCAATCATGTCCTGAATGTGTGAGTATGTGTGAATGCGTGTGTCTTCCTTTTTCTATTTTACTGTTTTGAACTGTACAGAATAGTTCACCAAATCTCATCGTACATGTCTTATGTACCAGGACAATAAAAGCTTTCTATTCTATTCTAGTCTTGTCTATTCTTTTCTACTCTATTATTGATGTCTAATATTCTGAATACAGATCTTATTGGGTTAAACAAAACATGCAGTCACATGGATTAACTGCCCCCCCCCCAACACACACACACACACACACAAAATTCCCCAGGTTTGCTCTGCTGCAGGAGTATTTACACACTAAGGAGAATATAACATGAAGATGAAGCTAGGATTCGATCTGATATTTGAAGTAAATGGTCTGGTTCATATAAAGCACTTTTCTGCTCTACCTGAGCACTCGCGCTTTAAACAAATACTCATTCACTCCAGCACTTTTTTTCTACATCTAAGAGCTTTCTATCAAACATTCACACACATTCACACTCCGATGAACACATCAGGATCTTGCCCAAGGATACTTCAGCACATAGACTGGAGCAACCAGGGATCAAACCACCAACCTGCCAATTCGTAGATGACCTGCTCTACCTCCAGACCCACAGCCACCCATGTGATGTTTGTCAAGTGAGTTGAGATCTTGATAGCATATAGCCGTAGCCTGGTACTGTGTGGATAATCATAATGTAGAATTGTA
>JAVDPK010018465.1:0-10172 GCA_034780415.1 Cichlasoma orientale | reverse complement strand
AGGTCGGGGGGCGAGCAAAGCAGGGTGTTTTAACTTTTTGTCATTCCCAAATCAGAATTTTTGTCAATAATTCAATAAAAGGTTGGCGCGCGGGCCCGGTGCACTCATCAAGGCTCGGATGTTTAGCAGCTCTCCATTCAAAATTCCTGTTCTGCCATAATCTTTATATTAATTTCACTCCCCAGCGTAATCACTTTCATGCAGTACCTGATTGGAAAAGCCTCATTTTACAGTCCATCTTTGCCGTGCTCTTATGCTGATCTCTCACTGTTTCTTTATTTTGCCCCTTGTCTCTCTCTCTCTCTCTCTTTCTTTTTTTTCCAAGAATTCAAATTTAAAAAAAAAAAAACTGTCTAAAGGTTCATAGGATGAATGGGAAAGTATTTTTGAGAGAATTATATTTTGCTGGAAAACAATATTTAAGTACTTTGTCTAAAAATGATATCCTTTTTGTAAAATGAAATGTTATTGCATGCTTTTTGATGAGATGTTTACATTGTATTTAAAAAAAAAAGGGAAACTTGTGCCTTTTTATCTCACCTGATTTACAGTTTTACAGTATATATTGTAAATAATACAGCAAGTCCTTATGTTGAGTGTAGTATAAAACATTTCTACTTTAACCATCTTGTTGGAATATTGGAAAAAAACAAACAAAAAAAAAAGTGTTTCCCACTCGCCATGTCCTGTGTGTTGGATCACAGAGAAGAATTTCAAGTAAGGGTTGGCACCAGGAAAGGGCCAAATAGAGAAATGAATGTATCATACATCGTGAGAGACTTATGGAACTTACTACCTGAATGTTAGAGAGAGAACATTTATTATCTTCTTAATAAGTAAAATTATTTGATTTTGCATCTTTTCTTTCTTTCTTTTTTTTTTTTTTTTTTTTTTTAACTTTTTGCATTATTGTTCACCTGACTCAAAGGGAAAAAAAAGGATTTATTTTGTAACGAGATGTATGAAGTGATGGATCCTTGTTGCTTGATTTCCTAACCCGTGGCGGTAATTGTTGATGAGCACCACAATAAAATCGAGAAGTCACAAACTTATGAAACTGGGATATGTGAAAGAACATTCTTTTTGGCTTTTGTGCACACACAGAGAGACTGCGGTATAGCCGACATCCAGCCAGCTCCAACTGTGACCCTCTTTTCACAGTTTTTTCCTGAACATATAAGTATCCAAAATATGGATCAACCACAAAAATGCAAATGATGATTTTATCAAGCCCCCCCCTCCGCTAATCTCCCTCCAGATATATAAGTTGTCTATTTTTTACATACTATTCGCTTTCTTGCAGAGAGCTGGATGAGAGGATGAATATCACTCCAACGCCCAATCACAAAACTACTATCTTAGCTTAACGTAAAGGCTGGAAACGAGGGGAAACAGCAGGAATTCGGGTGGGGGGGCTGAAACTGAGCCACTGCTGGCATAGTAAGAGAGAGACAGACCACCTCACACTCACACAACGGCAAAGGTCACGGTAGAAGTATCGTTTCCGCAGGTAAAAACCTTTTTAAAATGTTATTTCAGGGCAGATTCTGCATTCTTTTCAACTTTTTCCTGGTGCTTCTATACGTGGAGGTTTTAAAGGTTAATTTGGGTAATGCTTCAAAACAGCTGCCCAAACTAGCGTGCGGAGGCACTTCTAGAAAGACTTTGGCATCTCTGTCAGTGATGGAGTTGCATTGTGGCTGATGTGAGACTGTCCACGGTCAGTCTGGCAAATTTTGTGAATTCTGAATCAGCGGAGTGAGAGCGGTATCAACCATCTCATCTCCTAACTCTCCGCTAAAACGGACTAAGTGTATTTCCCCAAGTGTCGAGGCAGTCCTTCAGAGGAGCGAGATTAATGTATTGTTTCCTTAACGGTCATCAATCACCACCTACTGCAAACAATAAAATCAAACCTTCCCCGCACTTGAGGGAGCGGCGCTATCTTCAGAGCTGTCAGCTCCTAAATGAACTCCCTCCCTTTCAGCGCGGATGACTCAGAATTTCTCTTACTGCTGTGTCACAGTACACTTTGGTGGAGTCACTGTACGTGGAGTCACGTCATTGCCATTTTCTGTTCACAATAAGGATTCGGGTGTAGAGAGACTAAGCCATATCTCCACAGCCATGGCAGTGCATTTCTTATAAATATATAAAACTGTTTTTTGGTTTTTTTTGGTTTGTTTTGGTTTTTTTTTCCAATTTCAAAAGTGACTTTTTTACTCAGATGCTTTGTATAATAATTCTCAGCAAACATACAGTAGACAACCCTCACTATAAACCAATAAAACATCTTTGAAAGCAGTTACTACTGTATATCTTGATGCAGATATTGCCATACTTGTGTTTGCAAACTATTGCAAGATTCTAATAAAACCATTCAATTGAAGCATTTGTTGCAATTTGTGTGTTTGCGCGTGTGAGCGTGTGCTTTATGTTAGATGTGTGTGATCAAATCTGTACCATGAGACAGAAGCTAGAAAAGGTGCCTTAAATTAAGAAGATGGTGGGGGGGGGGGGGGGGGGGTGGCTGAATTCGAAACAGCTGCATTTGGGTGGCTGGGGGATGATAATAAGCCAAATAACAAAACACAACAAAGAGCGTGGCAAAACAGAAATGCCGTGGAGCAGCAGCAGCAGCAGGTACGGCGTTCGCATGAAGAGAAACGGAAAGAGGGGAAAGTGAAAAAAATGACAGACAGGCAGCGTGCGAGCACGAGACTTTTACAGTAAAACGATGCCTGTGGAGAAAAATCACCATTAACCTTGTTAAAGGCTGATCTGAAAACACGCCTGCTTTGCCAGACTGTAGAGCAGACAGTAATACTTTTTTGCTCATTTTCCTCTCTCTCTCTCTGAATCCACAGCCCTCTCCAAATCTCCCCCAGATTTCCAATTGCTTTCACTTGTAGTCGTGCCAGATAAACAGAATCTATTGGATCAGGCTGATTTCACGGCTGCACCCGCACACATGGCGGCTTCTGTGGCCCACTTTCTCAGCTGAGGAGTCCCCCCACCCCCATCCCTCCACACACACACACACTCTCCTTTATGTTTGAAATTCACTGTTCTCCAAATTCCCACTCAGTTTTCATGCCCGGTAATACACCAAGTCTACGAGTGTGACGCGTGATGAAGACACAGGAAAGTATTAAGGCAGTTGTGTCATTTCCTCACAGTTGTAGGTAAACTGCTGTGCAGCTTTGATCTGGACTGAGTCACGGTGTGGTGTGTGTGTGTGTGTGTGTTTTCGGGGCTGAAGGACACTGCGTCATGGGAGGTAGAGGACAGCTGGCACACAGCCAGGGGGGCTGGCATGTGAGAAATGAACACATCTATCTGGATTTTTACTCACACGCATCAAATCTACGTCGACATGCTGACACTGATGTATACATCACCCCAGTCTGATACACACTGATGAATAATGCATGCACAGGTAAGCTGACCTCAATCTTAAGTGTCAGTGGAGGTAGCTCAACAGCCTCAAATAGGAAAACCACCGCTGCTCCATTCACCAATTTCACTTGATGAGGAGAACTAATGAATGAATGGAGCTTAATTGATTTCAAAACTACTAGAGCCTCAATGAATCACTGACTGAGGGGGAGAAGCGAGGAGAGGAGCAGAGACGAGCCTAAATACTACTGAGAGAGAGAGACAGACAGGTAGGCAGATAGAGCAACATGGTATGCTTTCTGACTGACAGTCCAAAGCAGAGTGTGAGAGGCAGGCGGGGAGCACGTCTATGATTCAGCAGTATTCTGGTGGAGGGAAGATGATGAAGAGCCCCAGGAGTGGGTGGTGGTAGTGGTGCTAGTTGGGGGTAATATTGTGCCCATCTCATTAGCTCTGCCTCATTTCATCATGTTATCATCACATCTTGCGGTTGCTTCGGGGGGCTGGCGGACATGTGTCACACCACTAAAACCACAGCTCAGACCTTTAGTATTTCTTTAAATGAACAAAGCCTGCGTGCGTTTACACTGCTAAACAGTGAATCGGCCCGCTCGCTGGAGGTCTGAGTGTAGGGGTGCTCTGATGGTAATTATGTAACGGAGGCCGAAGCGCCGGGTCTGGAGGCCATTTGGTGTGTTAATTACACAGATGTAGTCTAAGAATTAACATGCGTGAGGCTGAGATGTTAATGGATCAGGGAGGGGGGAGATGGATTAGTGTGTTTTCCTCTATAAGAGATTAACATCTATTTTTAATCCCCTTATGGAAAGTTATTTTGGAAGTAGCTTTTAGTCGGAGGGGCCAAGTGCAGGTCAATATAAAGAGGAAGGCTTACATTACACTACACGGCTCACTGTATCTGAAGTGGCTGCGGAATGAAGCCGCATTTCATCATTTTATTCTTAGACTCGGGGAAACTGTGAGCCTTTACAGTGGCACAAAGGATGAATCAGCAAAAAAACCCAAAAAAACAACAACACACATTTCACATTAATAAAGCAACACATTTTCCAGACAGAAATCTAAATAGTGGACACTCGTTATAACTCTCAGTCAGCACAACATGGCCGTAAAATGCGTGCCGTTTAATAGGCTGTTGTGAGATTTATTCAATGACTTAAAATTTAAATAAAAAAGACTATTTATCAGGTTTATTTCATGGCAAGAATACGCAGTACAGTGAAAGAACAAAAATATATATCTTTATTTGTTCAACATTGATCAAGAGGTTACCCAAAGGTAAAAAAAAAAAAAAAAACAAGCGAGCGAAGTCAAGGCCCTTTACAAACGTCATAAATCAATGTCTTAAATTATTGTAACCTCAGCTGCAAACACAAACAATCAGCTGATCCAAAGCTCTCAGACAAATTAAAGTGTTTCTCTGAACAGCTGAGGGATGAAATGTAATGTGGTGTGCGTACATGCTAAAACCAAATCTAAATGACAACCTAAAAAAAAAACCATCCATTACTTGGCAGAATAAAACTATACTTGGTCATAACTCTTTCAGGCTATGAACACTCAATGGATGTAAAACTGTAAAAACATTTTAAAGTACTGCATTTCGTGGTCTCACTCGCGATAAAACACAAATTTCCGATAACTTAATAAAGCACTAATAAACGTCAACATTTCAACTTCCCGGGAGTGTCTCGTTTCTCTGCTCTGAAGAACCTGAGTAACGTTTAAGAACCGAACTTTAAAAAAAAAAAACAACAAAACAAAAACTAAACGGATGATTTGACAGGAAAAACACTTGGTTTCGATCATCGCTAATAACTGCCGAAATTGGCCGCGGCTGATTGTGCGACGTTAGTGTTTAACCCAACAGGTTCCATCAGGCAGCTAAGAGGTGTTTCACTGTGTTTCTGTAAAAGAAGTGCATCAGCAAGGAAACAGTGCTGTAATTCAAATCAAAAAGTCATGCGATCAATGCGCCAATTACATAGAATACAAGTACATCAGCAGCGTGCCTCCTTTTTCAATGTCTAACTATTCCGAAAAGAACAGAAGACTATAAAATTCATATAAATGAAAGCAGTAACACTCCGAATCATTTTCATACATACCCGTATGCACATTTACACTGGATGCTCTGACCGTTAAGGCACAAAAGGTATCTCGAAAACAAATCTGTGTGGATCGCTGTCAAGGGGGTCAAAGGTTACAGTGGTTCTGATTGCTGACATTCTACCTTATGGTTTCTGAGGATCACCCTTTGACTTTGAGCTCATGGATACCATGTATAACAGGGCAGAGGGAGCTCAGAGAGAGAAGCTTCTCCTCGGGTTCTGCTGAGAAGTTCCTTGGATAGAGGCTGCAGCATCTTCATATTCAGCAGAGCATTGTAAGTGCAATCCCATTTTGCAGTTACAATGGTCAAAATCGGGTGAACACTCGGCTAAAATGAACAAACAAATGGACGAGCGCATAAACATGTTCACAAATGCATCATAAAGTCTACTTGCCAGCAAAAAAAAAAAAAAAAAAAAAAAAAATGCACCAGCAATATCATATGGTGCTGTCATTGTTGATTGAGAAAACTCAGGACTTCGGTTAAACAATGCTCGAGGCACATGCATCTTCCCACACTTCCCCCCGATAAAATGTCCATAAATATTTCCTTTTGGTTCTACAACATCTCCACATAGTTTTCAGGGATGAGGCCCCTCTTTCCCTCCAGCTCCCCCTCCAGCCAGCCCGGCTCCCTCGACTGGGTTACTGCAAGAGAGAGGACATAGTGTCACCGTTGGGGGTGGGGTGGGGGGACAGCAGCAAAGGGTGGGGGGAGAGACAGAGGACACTGGGCCTCCAGTGAGTCCACTGTTAGCGTGAGGAGGGCAGAGGTTTAAAGGAGGATACAGTGATTATTCAGTTACAATAAACTACACTGTGACCCTGTTAGTAGGTTGGATATGTCAGAAAGCACATCCCAGGCTGCCTCAGAACATCACAAAAAAAAAAAGACCTAATATTACCTGCGGTCATATTGTTCATCTTTTGGTCCTTTTTTTCCCTTTTTACTGAAAACTGAAAGGAAAAGAAACCTTAAAAAACAAACAAACAAAAAAAAAGAATCTTTCATACAGGTATAAACAAGTTAAGCCACAGCCAAACCTCAAAGCAAAGGATTGAAAGTTATTCTAAAAGTAGTGCAGAGCCCATTTTTAAAGGGTTGCTGCTACCTTCTGGATGTAGAGGTCTGCTATATACTACCAAGATTCTAAGAAAAGAAAAACATTTGTATATACAATTTAATGATTATTTGAATATAAGAGCCACATTAATATAGGAGTTTCTCACGTGACGTCATGCGGACATTGCTTGAGAGCTGTCGGCTTTATGTGGAAACATCGACCATAGAGAAAAAGTTCAGTAAAAAGGAACTGGATGTAACTCCAGTTCTTCCGAGTATGCGTGCATCCCCCCCTGTGAGCTTCACCACTGACTGTGTGGGTCAGCTAGAGGGGGGCTGGGGGTCAAGATTTGAGTCTTTGGTGGCAATGGACACCCCATGGCTCCGCCCCTGTGACCGGTCTTCTAATTCAAGGATTAAGACAAAAACAAACAAAAAACAACCCATATGGTTTTTACAGAGCTGTTTACATCCATTATGTTTCAACACCTTTGAACTGTTGTATATTTTATAATAATAATTGAACTGAAAAATAAGTCTTTAAGGCTCTGCGGTGGCTAAACATTGAAGAGAATAAATTAAAAGTAAATAAGCAATGCAGAGATGTTCTCCTAATTTTAAGGGTTATGGAACATCAATATATGTTGAATTCATCTTTACACGTATGCAGACTTGGTAAGCAGTCAGACCTCTTGACCTTCTGCACATTTGCTCTGCTCCAGCACCAACTTAAGATCACAAATACATTTAGAAATAGAAGCGTGGCAAAATGTCAAGGGGTCCTGAAGATACAGCAAGTAGATGTTTATTTAATTAAAACCTCAGCACGTAACATTTATGCAACAATGCCAGTCGCTTCCTTTGAAGCCAGATTAAGTGCTGAAGGACACACAGATCGTAAAGAAAGCGATGCAGAATGTGCCCAAACTTTCTTACCAGGATAGCTGGAGATTTACATTAAGATCCAAATCAAACAACTTCAACAAAACTGTTAATGAAACAGGAGAGAAATAAAACAGGTTCCTTAAAAAAAAAAAAAAAAGTAAAAATTAATTTAGTGTTCTGTATTTAAAAAAAAACAAATACTATTTATAAATCCACCTTATAATAAATTAAATGTTGCTGAAGTAGTAATTTTTTCCTGGCATCAACACTGAAATGCAGATGCGCACGTTTCAGAGCAGTGCTAAATTTAAGGCTACATGATCACAACAACCAATAGACTGTTTTCATTGCATTGTTAGGTCATATCAAAAACCTCTCCACACGCATGTTTGCTTTTAAATAATTCAGTATACACACTTTATAGTATCGGTGCCTCATAAAAGATGGTTCTGACAAAAAAAAAGAAAAGGGGACTACAAAACCCTCATTTCCTCTATGAGTGATTAAAGCTCAGTTGAGCTTCTTCTCAGAGACACCACAGACCAAATCTGTGTCTCCTGCCCACCCTTCCCCATTCTCCCCCTCCTTGTCTCATCTCTCTGTTCAATTGAAGATCAGATTGGGTGTTCGGTTTTCCTCCAAATCCAATATGCCAGGGCTGGTTCTGAGTGAGCGACTGGTGTAGGCGATAACACTTACCAGCGTTGAATATTGCGCCGGCCTGGAAGGAGAGCTCAGAGTCGTGCTCAGCCTCACATGGGTACACTGCCTTGGCTTTCCTGCTGGTGACACTGAAAAATGAAGGCAATCAGTGAGCTGGCGGAGCTTTGGGAAGGATTACCGCACAGTTCAATCTGGGCCCAGGGCCTGCTTGTTCATTCACTCACTAGCCTGAAACAGCAGAAATGGGCCAGGTTGGAAAATAAGAAAAAGTACTAAGAGAGGAGCCGGGCCACTACACACTCTTGTCTTGCCCTATCTCCAGTCTAGACAGACCGAGGAGCGAGTCAAAACACAGCTATGTGCGCGCGCGTGTGTGTGTGTGTGTGTACGCGGACACAATGGGATGCAGCGCTGTTTGCAGCAGATTTTGTACAGCCAAAAAGGAAAGTACACATCAGGTCCGCGCAGCAGACAACCATCTATGGTGAGATAATTAAAAAGTAGCAGGGGGATTCTAAAGTAGGTTTGCACACAAACACAGGTAGAAAAGAAATCTCCCTCCGCAGTGCTTCGGCTTTTAAATTCCCATTTGTGAGCTCAGAAGCTGCATTTTAAATCAGTCTGATGTAAAAGAGCGCCATCAAAGAAACCATATTCATTGCTCCGCAAAGGTTAGTAAAAAGACGTATTTATGCCATTCCGTTGGCAAAAACATAAAAACCGTCTCCACAGAAAGGTTGTTTTGCCCACCATTGCAAAGCGTTATCTCGAACGCCAGCAACATTACCATGTAGAAATTGTGCCTTCAACGCACGATGCCCTGATAAATATTTCATATTCTTTCTGCAGAGAGGCAACAATGCAGGATGAGAAAGGAGAAAGAAGATATACAAACTGGAAAAGAAAAAAAAAAGTTTGTGGTCACAGAGTTGTCAATACAACAATGCTCAGCCAAGTTCCTGAATTCAGGAGAATTTTGGAAGAATGCACTCATGTGGAACTGCATTTGGAAAAATGAACTTTTATTTAGATGAAAACAACATTGATGGATTGCCCATAGAATGACCACACTATTTGCATACTCCTCAGCAACATCTGAAGGCGCTAAAAATGAACTGAGCGTTTATTTCGAGGCAGGCAGGGCAATTGATCAGTGCAATGGGCTGCCTGTGTGCACAGTCCCATTCACTTTGAGGTTTGACAAAGGGGAAGGTTGCTGCTATGGCCGATACTTGTTTTGCATTACATTCCTCAAAGGTAACCAAATTACAGGAAGAGTGAATAACATTAAAAAAAAAAGTAAGGGGAAAATATTGATGTGAAAAGCGGCATGCAAGATAAGACGAAAAAGCAAGTATGTGGGGGAAGTGAGTTAAAACAGGAAAACAGAGTGAAATGTATGACATTCAATGATGTGAGTGTGATAATGAACAATTCAAAAAAAAAAAAGCAGCATGGAAATGAGGCCAACTGCAATTATAAAATTAGAGAGGAAAATAGCAAAGAGCCCTGCCTTACCTTTCCTCTTGCTTTTCTTTGTCAGAAGTAGCCTTGGTAGCAGTAGTTTGGCTCTCTCCTGATGCTTCAGGAGTAGAGCAGGAAGCTGCTACTGTGGTGGATCTGCAAATAAAACAGAGCGGCTTAGTCACCACAGATTCGACGGCGTTGTCTACTCACTGAAATTATGGTCAGTATTATGTCACCCGTTGGTTTCCCACTTTGGATCCTCGAGTTTGATGTTTTTAGCTGCTGCCAACTTGTTTTTTGAACATCATGAGAAAAGGGTGTCTCTGACTGGGATATTGCACACCCATACTTGTCAATCACAACAGAAGGCCGTTTCACACCGGGTGCGTTGCGTAAAAACGGCACGAAATTCTGAATCTTTCGGATGCGAACCTGTCGTGTAACCTACATACACACTGGACACGTTGCGTTTTTGCGAATAAATTGTCCTCATAAAACGCACTGTGAAAGAAACGATGTCGGCATCAAGCGATGATGTAATGAGACCCTGATGTTTCTAAAC